>REGL01000323.1:29806-69940 GCA_004194395.1 Aurelia aurita complex sp. Pacific
CCCGTTTGAAAAATCATCAAAATTTGATTACACGGCCGATCTTCAATTTTCTTCTTTTGTCAAGTAGATCAATAACTAAATTATTTTCCAAGACATAGCTGATCTTGTAAGTGGTTTAAAAATGAGAAAATTTAGTCCTTTCTAGGGCCACCTGGTTTTGAATTATACTGCAAAAGAAGCACTGATGATTGCCAAATCAGTTTCTTTGTGCGTGTAAAGCATCTTGTTTGGTCATAAATGACAGAAATAAATGCGCACTATCATTGGAGGCTTCAATGATGATGAAAAATTTGAAAATTTTGACTCTTAGGCAAGAATGAGTATTTTGCTTAAAAAAAATAGCTCAAGATAAGGTTTTTCAACGTGTAAATTTTTTTACCTTGCTGCATCAAAAGCAAATATTCTGTCACCTGTGAATATTTTTAGGCCTTTGACAAAGCAATTCAAAAAGAAAATTTTATCAAAAGTTTGATAATCAGTTTTTGGTGATTTTTTAAACAGGAGTACTTTTTTTGGACACCAGTCTTTTCAAACTCCTCTTTGCATCTCCATTTTGGTTTTATTTTCAGAGGGTTATCGTGGAAGGCTGTTGTCATATGATGCTGCAAGTGCATATTCACCAATTGTAGATGTAAGTTAATAAGTGTTCTTTGCTACGTATGAAATTATCTGTTTTGCAGCGAATATGGTCTCGATACGGCATGCATTATCAGTTAGATCCCGAAGGCAATAACTTGACTGAATGTACCGATAGATGTCTCAAAGAATATACAAGGTCTATCCTGTCTGGGAGCAAACGTTTGAAAATGCATAACTCATTTTTTGGAGCTCTTCTAGATTTGCTATGCCCCAAAATCCCCGAAATCCCCAAAATCTTAGGATCTCTGTATGCAACCTACAGTAGCATAGAATATGCAGCGAAGCTTTGCTTTATGCAACCTACTGTCTATCCTGTCTTGGAGCAAACGTTTGAAAATACATAACTCATGTTTTGGAGCTCTTCTAGATTTGCTATGCCCCAGAATCCCTGAAATCCCCAAAATCTTAGGATCTCTTTATGCAACCTACAGTAGCATAAACTATACCGCGAAGCTTTGCTTTATGCAACCTACGGTCTAGCACGGAGGTGACAGACATATCTCGGCTCATTGCTCATTCTATCGACCGGAGTCATTAAGAATCCACAAAAATGATGACCTGCAACCTACGGTTGCACAGAGGGTGACAGACATATCTCGGCTTATTGATCATTCTATCTATCGGAGTAATTTGTCATTAAGAATCCACAATAATGATAACATGCTTTCTTTTATAAAACTTTGATGATTCAGCCAATAGTACAAAAGTTTCTTAATTTCGCATGAAAGTTTTTCTTTTTCGGTACAGATCATTTCTGAACTTGTTTCTTAATCTTAAGGTGCAAGAATTATGATATCGTTTCCATGCTAAATATGCTTCTTGACATATGAAACAAAATAGTTGCAACTAACTGTTTGTTATTGATTCAATGACGCAGTATAAGGCCCAGTTTAAACATCGTTTCTTTGCCGTGTCGAATCGAACTGTGCTAAAAACGGCAGAATCTGCCGTGTCTAAAAATCTGATTTTAAACATCGTTTTTTGCCATGTCGTATTGAAATTAGAAAGACAATTCTTCAAAATGCACAAATGCAGTGGCTGATCACACGTAGAAACCACAGACCATGGCCTACAATTGATTAATTAAAAACGTGGCAGAAATACGATGTTTAAATCAAGTCGTTTTTTCTGCTGTTTGATACAACAGAGCTCGTGAAGTCCTGACGTTTTATCTATTCTAAACGGCAGATGATTTGAAAATCGTTTTTATGTCGAAAGTTGAAATGCTCGGAAGTTTTTAGCAGCAGCTAGTAAATTCGACACGGTGAAAGCACCATGTTTTTAAACTGGGCCTAAACAATCTTCTGGCTAACCCTGATTTTGAGTTATGATCTTTGACAATTATCTTCCACAGATAAAACGATTGGCTTCAGCCCCTTACAAAGTGAATGAGCTAGATTCGCAGTTCATCAGCCAATCAAACACACAAGGACCTGTCGATAATATCGATGCATCATCGCAACACCCTACGATTATCGAAAAGGCGAAACAACTTGTTCGTAAAGTCATCCACCCTGAAGTTCCTGCACCTCTTGATGTAAAGTCTGGTGNTACAAAGTGAATGAGCTAGATTCGCAGTTCATCAGCCAATCAAACACACAAGGACCTGTCGATAATATCGATGCATCATCGCAACACCCTACGATTATCGAAAAGGCGAAACAACTTGTTCGTAAAGTCATCCACCCTGAAGTTCCTGCACCTCTTGATGTAAAGTCTGGTGAGCTTGCAGTGGCGAATGAAAGCAATTTTATGACAAATCAAGATAAATTTACTTGTTTGCTTGTATCAGAAGAAGCATTGAGATCAATTCCTAAATTTGTAGACATAACAGCTGTTTGTCGGTGAGTGCACGTATTTTTTTTATAGGAAACTAAGAATTTGAGCTAGTCCTGAAAGTTTCTTAAAATTCTCAGATTTTGAGTACTCAGAGTTTCTTACGAGTTTCTTACGAGTTCAACAACAATCTTTATGTTTGCTGCCTCTGTCTTCGTAAAGTTTTTAAAACTTCTTGAATATTTTTTCCCAATACTCGACTTTCTTAATCTTTTCGCGATCTGACAGTCTAGTTTCTTACAAGCAGTTTCTTATAAAAATGCATGTCCATACAAAATCATTTATTCATTTCAAAGATGACCTTCTTTAATTCAGGGCTGGTTTCAGGGCAACTTTTGCGGCCTTGTTTGTTTTGAATTACTGGTTGAGAGAATTTCCTTTGTCCGCAGTCGCTAATTGAATTGAGGTATTAATTAAAGCAGCTGATGCTATTGTATTACAAAATCTGCCCTTGTTCCTCTAAGTTCTTATTTTTGTAGGTTCTTTATGTGCGGGGATTTTATGTATTATGCCCATGCTAACCAAGCTCGGTCTGTAGTTTTAAGACCTCCGGGCCTTATATTTTCCTGTACAACTACAAAACCGGTCAGTATGAGTTTTATTACCCGATAGCTTCTAATTTTGACTTGCATCATTTAGTCAAACGCATTTTGTCACTGTTATATCGCCTGAGTTTATTGTAAAGCTCATAGGCCTAAATTAATTGCTGTGGTGACAAAAATGCGTCCTTGTATTGTATTATACAAGGCAACGGGAAAACCGCAGGAAAGTTGCAATTAACCAATGGAATTAGCGGGATCCTTATATTTGAAACGTCAGTCAGGTATTAAATCAAATATTGAAACGTGATAAATTTTTTTTATAGGAACAAGCTGCGAGACTCTCGTGTCTTATTCAATTCAAAGACTGTGCGAAAGATCCTCCAAGACTGGGCAGAAAGACTTTATGAGACAGTAGAAGACTTTGCTCTGACAATGGCAAATAACATAAAAACGAAAAACAGGAAACACAGTTTCACGCAACAGGAAACAGACATTTTGATAATGAGAACGCGAGAAGAGTTTTTCAGAAATCTGGGAGCTGCGTTCAGTGAAATCTCAAATTTAGCAGTGTTGTGTTTCGAAGCTGGGATCTTTCCAGTGTCTTGCTCAAACTTAGGTCATTTAGAAGTGTCGTTAATTGATGGAGCAAACACGCATGCTAGTATCAGACAAAAAGTAGACGAATTACTCAACAAAGACGATAGTAAAGATATTGCAGTCGAAGATAAAGAAAATGCTGTCCCGCAGGAATCAGGTTCAAGTCCTCTGCTTGTTAATCATGGGGAAGACAGTAGTCAAAGTACTGGGAAGTCGTTTTTTATTTGTAATGAAGATTTGAAGAAGGATACTGAAATTCTTGATAGTAATTCAAATGGATCTAAAGACATAGTTATTGGAAAACAGTCTACGGATAGTAAAACTGTGAAACAAAAGGGAGAAAATCAAGGACAAGATATGCGAGCTGATAACTCGGAAATGAATTTAGGCCAACATAAAGAAGCTGACGGAGTGAGAACTATGGAAATTGAGCAAACAATAAATTGTATAGACGACGGTGCTAATACGCCAATCAAAAATGAAATTATTGAAAATGGCGTGCTGAACAGTCCCAGCGGCAAAGCTTTGAATGAAAAGGCAACGCGATTTCTACAGGCAAAAAAGATTAGCCCAAGGACAGAAAATCAAGCGAACGAAACAAGAGGCATTAAAGGACATATCAAGCGTCTTACAAGCTCGACACTCAGAGAATACGTTGAAATACCAACGCCACAGAAAAGAACATTTTTGCAAGAAAATGAAGAGTCCATATTATGTTCATCTGATGATCCTAAAAATTGTCATAGTTGCGCTGAAGATTTATGTCGTGCTTGTTTTGTACTGCGTTATTTCCATTTATTAGACCTGCATAAAATCCGGACTGTGCTGACTTGGAAGCAAGGATGTCGATGGAGGACCTGGCTTGCGTTTCTTATTCACTTAGAAGGTTAGTGCTCGTTCGTTTTTTTTAGCCTTTTTTCTTTTTTTTTCTTTATTCATTAAAAAGATATTTACAAAACGACAAGGCTGATTAACTACGTGCCATCCATAGTGGAAAAGGAGTTATAGTCAGTGAGCTCCCACTACGTATGGCATTTACAATTAAATTTAAACTGTTCCAATGACAGTCGTAAGAGAGGGACAACCCAGGAGCAAACAATTCGTCATTGTGTTAGGTGCTTTAGGGCTTGACGAGCAACATCAACAACCCTGAGGTGCACACTCGCTCGTGCACCATTTTTAGAGCTTATGCTTCCTGCAGCTTTGCCAGAACGTGATTCACAAGCTATTTGTCAAGAACGTAGAGATATTGTAAAGACCAGTAGCTCTAAAGTTGCGATCAAAATATGAATTTTTGGCATTGTGTAATGTTTGTGTGAAAGGAATAAAATGAGGCATTCATATTGGATAGAAGGTATATGAACTTTGGTTATAATGATATACAGTTTATAATTTCATGGAAACCTTTGCAGAGTGATCTGAGCAGGAGACACGCAAATCTAACAAATTGTTGGATTCAAAAAATATACAGTGAATCATTTTTGTTTTTGTTTTTGTTTTTCATCAAGTACTAGAAAAACTAAACTACAATGCAATAATCTGAGCCATTCATAGCGGGAACAGACACATGGTCATTTAGTCCCCACTATGAATGACTCTTACAATGAATATAAACAATAATCTAAAAATTTAACTAGCAAATGAACACAACACCACACCAAAAGACACTACACTGTACTAGAGTACAACGAAAAATCACGTAGAGCAAAGCCGCCTCTAGACTGATGACATTCGTCTAAGGTTTGCTCCATTGAATTAAATTGTTATTTACTGTTATAGTCATTCCGTGAATCATTGTCACAATTTAGACTGATTATAATGAGCCCCAGTAATCGCTATCAAAAACGAGGCTATTACACCAGACCGAGACCGCTCATACTGGGACTCATATTATTACGGCAATATTTTTGGACTGACTTTTTTCACTTTTGAACGCCCTTGGGAGCGAGGCTGCTATACACAGTCATGTACAAAGTATACAACAAATACAACGCCATTAGAATTTCTGCAAATTCGATTGATTGATGTTGACCAACGGAAACTCGAAGCTCAAAGCAGAGTTTCAAGGAGCTTGGCCGAACAGAACAAAGTCTTACGAACAAGAATACCATGAAAACAGTTGGCGACAATATCAAATCTTGTACGTAGGTACTATTTTGCTGCTTTCGCTAAGCATTAACTGATTTATTGTGAAGTTTTCAAGTCAACGTGTTTCATTTGAAAACTACAAATGTTCGTGCTTTTCTGCCTAGGCCCTTATCGAAACGAGGCAGTCATAGTCATTTCAAAATAATGGCGTTTGATTATGAGTCGTAGTTAGGAGCGTCCGGCAGTATTTCAATAGCGATAACTACGACCATATCATCAGTCTAGTCACAATTATTGCATTAAACGTTTAGGAGACCTTTGCTGCAGACAATTATTTGTATAAGGAATTACTCAAAACTCTCTGAGGAAAGAATTTCTAGAAAGCAGGATGCCAAGGATAATTTGATTGGTTTCTTTTTCTTATTTTTATATGGATTTTTATTATCTTGATTTTTGCTAACGGTCACCGTTTTCTCCATGAATAGATACAAGCTTCAGTCAAGAAGTGAAAAATGCAATTTCAAATAACGACGATGGGAAGATAGCAAGGATCCTTCGTAGTTCATCCAGTGTCGAGCAGTTCTACTCATGTCTCAGAAGGTACAATTGATATTTTGTTTATTTTATTCATATTCTATTTGTATTTATATTTATATTTTGTTTTCAAAAATTTTGTTTTATTCGATTGCCTAAAGGCTAAATTGCATTGTGAGATGTTATGTTGGTTGTGGTTTTACCACGGCGTTTTCATGTTGAAACGAAGATCGATAAACCTACTCAAATTCAAGCCTTAGATGGCATGAGAAAGAAACGGCCTATTTTTCCAGTCAAGATTTTAGATGTGATACAAAAGGCTGAACTCTTACCATATATGCTCGTCTTCATATTCTCTAAATTCAGTATTAACTGAATTAGTATTCCCTGAACGACATATATTCTCTGAGCGACATATAAGTTCAGCCTTTTGCATTGCATCTAAAATGTTGACTGGGAAGGAAGGCTGTTTCTTTTTCATACCATCTAAGGCGTGAATTTGAGCAGGTTTATCGATCTTATTTTCGACATGAAGACATCGGCCTAAACTACAGTCAACATCCTCAAATACAATTTAGCCTTTCGGCAATCGTATAAAGTAAATTTTTTGAAAATTGGTTTATAATTTATGGACAAATAAGCAATCAAACAAAATACATCATTTTGGGACACCCGGTACTTCATCCAATTTTCAACAGGCCACAGATTTAGACAATTTTGTGGTTCAACGCTATTTTCTGATAACATCACAGTATCAATGCAAGTTGGATTATTAGTCGCTGTTTTTGTCTGTAAATGTCTTTATCGTGATTCCCGCTGTTGCAGTCTTTTAACGATATTCACGTTTTGTGCTTATTTTAATTGCATCAGGATAAATACTGTGGAAAAGGTGATTACGTCTTTGTTTATCAAATTTCGGTTTTTCAATTATTTTCGTTATCTGATTAAAGCTGAATGAGAAAGTGCCTTCGTATGTTGATTTGCTCCAAGTCTCAGTACTTGTTGGGGAGACGAGATACGGTTTGTCCGAGGAAACGTATGTGTCCCCCCCGTGAAATGGGTCAATGCTCATGCGCAGTAGCGTTTCGGGTTGGAACTCTGACGGGGGCATGAGCTTTAACCTACTGCACGGGGGGACACATGACGTTTCTCTGACAAATCGTATCTCATCTCCACAACAAGTACTAATGACAGAAAGTGAGGTAAAGACCTCGACCGATTAAACCACGTGGTGTGTCAATAAAGACAATTCCCGCTAGCAAGGTCACAGTTCCCTGGATATCAAGGCAATGATATTGGAAATGAATAGTGGACATGTTATTTTCTAATGCACCACTTTGTGGTGGAAAGGAAAATAGATAGAGAGTCACTTTTTGGTGAATTGGTGAAGTCATCATACACAGCCAACTAAACAACTAAGTAGATGCTCAACTGTTAGATTCAACACAACTATATATACCCTTTATATCCTTCCCTTTATACAACTATATATACCCTTCGTTAGATCGGAGGAAAACGAAGAACAAGCAAAACAACAGCATCGGAAGGATGAAACTTCAACCGGAAGGACCTTATATGGACAATAGTTAACTTTAATTAAACTCTTCTGCTGTAAATACAGGTTGACTTGTTAGATTTATTCAGTTGCTCTGAAGATGCCCTAGTGGGCGAAACTAGTCAGAACTGGAAAAGAAAAAGCGCGAAAGACCACACAGATGCCTGTTTCTTTGAGTAGTTAGGCCCTCTTCTAACCGTACACTATATACCCTTTATACCCCAGATATACCCTTTAATAAATCCTGCAATAGACCTGTACCTTCAGCTAAATAATATCTATTAGAAATTTCTGATTTGGAAAAATTTACCTGGCTGTCAGGTAGACTTTAAAAAGGATTTGAACATTTCCACCATCAAATAATTTATTTTTGTCAATATCATACTTTTGAGCAGTGGCCTATCAAAAAGGGATTGGTGTTTTTACTAACCCAGTACCACCCTGGAGGAAGAGAAAGAAAGGAAGGGAGAGAGGGAGAGAAGGCACATTTTGAAAACGGTGAAAATGTGACAGTAGACTTCCCATTCACACGAAAAGGGCACAGTTTTTGCCGGCAGATTTTGAAAACGGTAGATTGAAAACGGAACTATAACCTGCACATTTAAAAACGGTATTTTGCTGGTATTGTGTGAACGCTAGCTAAAATTTTGCTACCGTCATATTTTTTCACCGTTTTCGATCTGTGCCGGCATCGTTTGAACGCAGTCTCAGTTTCTCCTCCTTCCTTTCCCTTCGATATTAAGACTGGCAACATATTTCCCTTTCTTCAAGGCTGTTACCATCATCGTCGAGCCTCATCTTTGATGTTTGCACTGAAAAAGAGATCAGTCCATGGGAGGTTAGCCTCATTTACATGTCAAATGCAAAGCATCGTGGATCGGTAGGCCATTTCCTGAGTTACATTTCAACAATCAAACGCATCAAGCCAGCATCAAACCCTATCGATGACGTAACAGTTGCCATGACAGCCTTGTATTGTTCACTAAAGAATGGATGCAACAGCAGCAACATAAAAGAATATTTTTGTGAGTGTAACGCAGCAAGGAAGGGTGCTCATTTGTTACCATGGGAAGGACAAGATCTTATTGATGAAATTATTGCATTGATGTTAAAAGAGCAGGATTCGATGTCTGGTTTGGTGGAAAGAGCGTTGTCTTTGTGCCGAAGATATGGGTAAATATATTTGCGTTATCACATTGCAATTGTTTTGAGTTGGTGCCAAAGGCTTTAATCTTTGGCGGCTGTTGATTAAGTTTAGCCAATTAGTGGCTTAGGTTTTATTGACATGTGATTTTAAGTAATGCTTTGCTTCATTTGAAGGTATTGGAATGGTTGCATAGCAATTTACCGCCACAGAAAGCATCACAAATCATCCTTTGAAATTCTAAACCAGTTGGGAGATTTTTCATTGTTGAATGAATACGTTAAAGCAGGTATGAATTAACGTTGACGGTTTCCTGTTGTGATTTACCAAATGCATTTTAAAGGGGCTTCATTGCCAAACTGTAAACAAATCTGTTAACTCCGCATGTGTCCATTTGTAAACTCCGCATATGTCCATTGTTCTCAGTTGTTCTCTGCAGTTTATTTGGTGGCTTCACCCAAGCCATCAAAAAGTGGCCGTGTATAAAATCCATTTATATCGAAACAATCATAAAAGACCTGAACATTTTTGTTCATCTGTGAAGTACAAGGATTTTTCTTCAAAATAACGCTTTCATTTTGAAGAAAAGAGGAGAAGCTTGAGCGATATTGCCTTTCAAAAACTGCAAAATCATCGTTTCGAACGAAGTTTGGAGACGGAGCCCCTTTAAATTTAATCAGTATCAAATGTACAATCATCTTCAGTCAGGACTTATTCGAAATCTCTGAACAAGCAAAGCTTGATTCAGTGAAAATTTTTAGTAATTGACTTTCTTGGGAAGTCCAGCAACTTTTTTGTTAAAAAAGATACGAGAACAATCTTATGTCACTTATTCGTTTAATTCCTGCTGGTAATAAAATCTACCTTGATACATGGTGCCCAAATCGACTTTTTTGATAAAGATAATATGACTAGAATAAAATTAGTTTGTTATAGTAAAAGTCAATTATTTACTCATCATGAGTGCCAAAATGACTGCTTTATGAAAGTTCAACCGGTTTTATATGATGTAAAAAATAAGTTTGTTTTATTTATTTTTTAACTTTTTTTTCCCTGGAATAGCATGAAAACAGGAATGTGATATATCAACTGACTTGTGTAGTAATTGATTGATTGATCGATTAACAAGGGCAGATTTTTTAATACAATAGTTGATTGACACCTCAATTCAAAGCGATTAGCGAATGCAGACAAAGGAAATTCTCTCATCAAGTAATTCAAAGCAAACAAAGCCGCAACGAGAGAAGAAGGGGAAGTGTAAAGTTCTGGGTGGCAGATTTTGTTTATTTGATCCAGGAGCTGTGCTGTAGTCGTTTCATTTAAGCCCTAATTACGCGAGAATTACAATGCCTTCTGCTCGGCTTTTGAATCAAATAAACAAAATCTGCCAGACAGATCTTTAGATTTATCCTCCTTCTTTCGTTAGAAGCACATAGCTTCTCTTAAAAACCACCTTTCGCTTGCACAAGGTGAGAGTTTTCCCCATTAGTTTCGGGGCATTTGTTTGTTTTGAATTGAGGTGTCAATCAAACGCAACTGTTGCTATTGTATTACAAAATCTGTCCTTGTTTCATCGATTAGTTTATTACGTGATTCATTGCTGCAATCATTCATCAATTAGTTCATTTTGCCATGATACTACTATTCTAAATATGAATATGAAATACACGTACTTTTTTATAAGAAACTGCCCATAAGAAACTCAACTCTCAGATCGCCAAAAAATTAAGAAACTCCAGTACTGGGAAAATATAAGTTAAGAAACTATTTATTTTGATATAGGAAATCCTTGACATGTTTTTACTTTACTTTCACTTGTTTCATGTATCATATTACTCGTAAGGTACTTCAGTAATGTCTAAACATTGGAAAGGCTTCAAAAACCTTGTTTTGAAATGTTCACAAGGGCACAGGTAGTGAGCATCGTTATTGTGATGGAACCTTTAAGAAACTCGTAAGAAACTCTGAGTACTGAAAATCTAATGATTTTAAGAAACTTTCAGTACTGGGCCAATTCCTTAGTTTCTTATAAAAAAAATACGTGTATAGATAAATGATTATGAAATGTAAGTATGAAAACAAATTTATATTCTTTCAGAGTCGTTCAGCATACAGGAAGACGAACTCAGGTACCTTTGCAGCCTAATTTATCACTCGATCGATGAGTCCGGAGAATGCAGACCAGCCATTCCAGGTTTTACCACAACCATTACTAACGAATCGCTAGCTAGGCTACTGGTAAGAGAATTAGGCTGCAAAGAAGCTCTGAAGGTACTGAGAAGTTTCAAAGAAGAAGACTTCCAGCTTCCGACTGAATTTTATCATGATTGTATGAAGATTTCAGACAGAGAAATGGAACAACGGTATGAGTTGATATTTCCCTTATTTTTGCAAATTTTATCATAGGCAATCAACAGGAAGCCCAGGCGGTTGATTGGACGATAATAAGTGTAAAACTTCAAAATAGTTAATTGTAATACCTTTGTGTCTTATTTGCTGCACTTCTCTACGGCTGCATTGTGTTTCCTTTGTTGACTTGTGTACTGCGTAATTGTTCGAATACGAGAGTTTGATGTGAAGTAACACAACGCCTTCCTATATAAAATTACTATAAATTAATATAAAATTATATAAATTAATTTTATATAGGAAGGCGTAGTGTTACTTCACATTCAACGCCTATGAGTCCTTTTGTTGACCCACAAAGCATGATGCCTTTTTGTAACAAGAGATGATTGATAATAATTAGCAATAACGTTCCTTTTCAGACTGACTGCAATGAAGATCATGGAGAAGTTAAACAATGAAGCATTTAGTGAAAATCGATCGATGCTTGAAAAGAATGTAAGTCACAGTCTCCAGGTAATCGTTAAGAGACCTTTTTACTTGATAGAAAACAGGTTTGGATCGAGCGTCCAAATCTGATAAATTTGATGAAGAAAAACAAAAGCATGAGTCCCATTGTCAGTGGAAACATTGCTACCTGTTCCTTCGGTTCTCAGAACACTTTTCAGCGAGTTAATCAACTATGATTTTATTCAAATTGACTAGCGAGTGGTTCGGTTTATACACTGGCAAGCTTCATTCGCCTCTTGGCCTTGTTTCTCGTTATTTTCTTTCATCGTTAGCTAAATTTGTTGTGTAACATTTCAAAACAAAGTGCGAGCATGCAAGGGTTTCATTTTACGAGATTACAAATCGAAGTTTGATGTTTTCAACCGTTGTTTTTCAAACGAAAGAAAAGTCAGCTAAAAATGAATGAAAATTACGAGAGACAAAGCAAGAAGAGCAACAAAACTTGCCAGTGTGTATACTAAGCCTGTAAATGCCTGCGAATAACAACAACTGAAGTGTTTTGCAAAGGAATTTTGCATTATCGCAAATCTCAGGTGACATCGAATTTGAGACGGACTTTTATATCAATATGTTGTGCTAAAGTTCGCTTTCTTGTTTCGTAGATTGAGCAATTAAAGAATAAGGAGTTAAGTGGCAGCATGGAGACATTTGATGCTTCAACAATAGATGATAATGATTCGTCAACTGATGACAGCCTAGAATCGTCAACATCAAGTCAATGGGGTGTTAATCTCAATTTGTCAAGGTATGTCTAACACCACTCAATGTGGGCGTAGGTTCCAAAACTTTAAATCGGTGTAGAACGGTGGATGTAAACTTCTGTGACCTATTTTATTATTGTTATTTTTATTATTATAAAATTCTTTAAAGTTGGTTGTAAGAAAATAGCTCTAACACAAGAACTAATAAAGACCAGCTATCTGTAGGATTAAAAGAAATTACAGTTCATGAATAGTAACGTAAAATACCTTATTTAGCATAGGTTCCAAATCTTTAAAAAGGCTGGTGTAAAATTGAGTGACCTATTTCTTTGAACTGAATGACTTCAAAGAAACTTTAGCTATTTCTCTATAATTCTACCGTTGGACTTTTCTGAAATCTTTAATATTTGCAGAGTTATAATGTTTTTCTTCTTTTTCAAGAATTCAACAAAAAATGTCAAAAAACCTTAAAACCATCGTAATTTCTAAACCGTTTGACGCAACATGAAATAATTTCGAAGAAAACCATAGTTTATGAATGCCTACAATATGGTATCAAGCAAAATTATATCACTCATCTGGTTTATGATTTAGAAATTTGATGACGTTACATCCTCAAATGAGCTGAAATTTAAAATACACTGTAATTTTGAAAAATATTCAAGATTTCTGAAAAGTCTAACGATAGGATTATAGATAAGTATCTAAAGTTTCCTTTAAGCAATTCAATCAAAAGAAATAAGTCATTGAATTTTACACCCACCTTTTTACGCCGAGTTAAAGATTTGGAACCTATGCTACCCTATTTGCATATTTTGCAACGGCAATTCTCTCCATTCCATTTTTTATACATGACTTGAAGGAACAGACGAAGGTGGCATTGTTTGTATCGTTAGGCAGGGAATTCCCCAATATGCTACCACGAAAAGATAAACTATCTTTGCCATAAGTAATTGTTTTAGTTTGAGGCGACATCAACAGATTGTGAATTTATCAAAAAGTAGGCATCTGAGAAATCGATTAAAAAAACCTAGAATAATGTAAGATCCTAATAAAAGATTGAATCAAATATATTTGAATTTTGTCCAATATATGATTTATCCTGGTGGGAAGTTTTTTCTAGCCCACCCGGTATGTTTCGTCAAATAAAACATATGATTATTTCAGAGCCAAATACATAATACCTGAATCTCATGTGATTTATATTATTTTTCTAGTCTTAACTGTCCCTGTTGTACACTTCCGCTGTGCATTCATGGTGCGTCTGCAAGTGCTGGCTTAATCGTATTTGAGTGTGGTAAGTATTAACAAAGGTTCCAAATCTTTAAAAAGGTTGGTGTAAAATTTAATGACCTATTTCTTTGCACCGAATGGTCTCAAAGAAACGTCAGCTGTTTTGCTACAATTCTATCGTTGGACTTTTAAAAAATCTTCGATACTTCCAGATTTGGAGTGTTTTTCATCTTTTTTAGGAATTCAGAAAAATTTTCAAAACACTTATAACCATCGTAATATCTAAATTGACGCAACATGAAATAATTTCCAAGAAAACTCTACTTTACGAATGTCTATAATATGGTATCAATGTAAGTAACTGGACGGCCTGGGATGGGATGCATAAGTACTCTAAACGGGGTTGTGCAATTTTTAAATACCTTTGGTTCAATAGAATGATGTAATCATGATATATATATTTCCTTCTAGGCCACACCTATCATAAACAGTGCGTACCTGAAGAAGCCTGTCTCATATGCTATTACAATTTAGAATTGGAACTTTGATATCTTCAGCAAAAGTTTAAAGAAATCTTGTGTTTGTTGTGTGTTCAAATCATCGATTTTTATTAATATTCGTTTTCTACTTCGGATAGATCAGTTTTTATACTGGAAATTGTGTTGTATATAATGACTGAATTGTAATGTTAACTATTTCAATGTGATGAAATACGGTAGTTTATTAATATATTTTCCTATTGCATACTGTTATTAGTCTCTGCTACTTGGTAAGAGTATACTCAAGTGTCTGTTGGTCCAAAGTGTCTATCTATGGGTAGTTAGACACTGCTGGTGTGCTTCTATGGAGGCAAGCTGGATAATATGTATCTGCGGAGGAGATCTTTTATAGTACTGCGGAGGAGATATCGAAATTCGTTCTTTTGATATCTCCTCCGCAGTGCCATTTAACAAATTTCCTCCGCAGATACATATTACCCAGCGCTCCTCCGTAGGAGCACACCAGCAGTGTCTAACTACTCATGGTCTATCATGTATCTCGTCTGAGCTCTGTGCTTGTAATATTTGGATCTCTTTGAAACCCCTGTTCGAAGCAGAGTTAGCTTTTCTTTCACCCTTCAATTTCTAACCATTGGCTTTTGGAAATGCTTTGGACTCTGGTGAGCATTAAAAAAAATTATGCTGACATCTATTCTTTGTGTGTTAGCGATCCAACTTTTAATCCACTAAGTTTGCACAAATTTTGAAAAAAAAGCTTCTCATAACGTGTTCCCTTGGGATATTCTGGTGGCTTTATTGCTTGAAAATTTTCTCTAAGATTGTTCAGAATTAGACGTGTCATAAAATTTCCTTCTTCCATGTCCTTAAAGGGGCTCCGTCGTCAAACAGTAAACAAATCTGTGAACTCGCACGTGTCGCCGATTACCCATTGTTCATCCATTGTTCTCTGCAGTTTGTTTGGTGGCTTCACCCAAGCCACCAAAAAGTGACCGTTAAAAATCCACTTATATCCAAGCAATCGTAGAAGATATGAATGTTTGATTTGTTCCTAAGTGAAGTACAATGATTTAATGCCCAAACAGAAACTCTCATTTTGAAAAAAATACGAAAATCCTGTGTGATATCACCTTTCAAAAAACTGCAAAAATCATCGTTTTGTTTACATTTTGACGACGGAGCCTTGATGTCTTCGATCTTCTTCTTCCATTTTTATGAATCACATACTTTTTAATGCATGCAGAAAGATTGTAATATTGTTATGAGCGAAGTTGATTTAGCGACTAAAATTCTTGCAGTGTTTTGAATTGTTGATATTTTAAAGAAAATTCGCATCTTCGTATTTATTTCTTTGTTCCTTAGTGCCATAACGAAATACTTTTGAGCTTTGAATCGTNTCACCCAAGCCACCAAAAAGGGACCGTTAAAAATCCACTTATATCCAAGCAATCGTAGAAGATATGAATGTTTGATTTGTTCCTAAGTGAAGTACAATGATTTAATGCCCAAACAGAAACTCTCATTTTGAAAAAAATACGAAAATCCTGTGTGATATCACCTTTCAAAAAACTGCAAAAATCATCGTTTTGTTTACATTTTGACGACGGAGCCTTGATGTCTTCGATCTTCTTCTTCCATTTTTATGAATCACATACTTTTTAATGCATGCAGAAAGATTGTAATATTGTTATGAGCGAAGTTGATTTAGCGACTAAAATTCTTGCAGTGTTTTGAATTGTTGATATTTTAAAGAAAATTCGCATCTTCGTATTTATTTCTTTGTTCCTTAGTGCCATAACGAAATACTTTTGAGCTTTGAATCGTTCTTCCCATGAAGGTCTGAGTTCTTTCAAGCCAAGGTGATCATCTGATCAATAAGTAACTATGAGGGGGAGGGAAAATTGTTTTCGTAAAGAAACTGACTGCTAGGTGAAAGGAGAAGAGAAACTCTTGAATTTTATTCACTGGGCTGCAGTAACTTTCCATTATCTACGATATTTATGAATTGCGGATAATAATAAGTTCTCATTTCGTTCCCAAAACATTAACTGGTAAGCTTCTTCAAATTAGATCTCTGATTTTTAGATTGATAGATCTCTGACTGTTAGATGAAAAAATCATCGTTGTTTTGTGTTATCCTTCTACTGTAGCGATAGCGAACGAGAATCTCAGATTACAAATGAAAATTTTGAGATGAATTGTTGACATTGGTGATGCTTTTCTCCTTAACACAGGTATATTTTCAAGTTCTGAAAACTTCTTGTTCAGAATAATGGGAAAATTTTGTTATAAAGTACAGAAAATGTGCTGTCTGGATGCAGAGGATACCTCGATAAGTATTTACTCTTTTTGAAATCATGATATTGCTTCATTTCCAAGAACAGTTGTTTCAAATAGTAGCACAAACAAAACAAGTAAGCAATATTCTATTCAAACTGCAGGTTCACGAGAATCAAATTACCATTGAATTTTGTCAAATTTTGGATTTCCTACAAAGCTGATCTTTCTTTGTCCTTTGATCTTCTTGAAGGAGAGAAAAGAAAGGGATGAAAGGA
The DNA here is from genome assembly GCA_004194395.1 of Aurelia aurita complex sp. Pacific. Lineage (NCBI taxonomy): Eukaryota > Metazoa > Cnidaria > Scyphozoa > Semaeostomeae > Ulmaridae > Aurelia > Aurelia aurita complex sp. Pacific. Next base: position 46,584 of record REGL01000323.1, read on the forward strand.
GGAAAAAACTAACGGAATGAGAGAGGAGAGAAAAAACCTCCTTTCTTTTTCCACTCTTCTCTTCTTTGTTCCTCCTTGTTTTTTCTATTCTCTCCCCAAATGGGTCTTGTAAGTACAGTATTTCTGGAGATAGATGGATTTTGCGGAGGAGCAGAAGGGTCTGGATCAGAGCGCCATTTTCCAAATAAGGCAAATTTGGCGCGAATGCACGTGAAAATGTGTCAATTTTAAAAAATAAAATGGAGGTTGAACAACGAGGGATTTCACTTGCAATCGAAGACAACCAAGATACAGAGAATAGAGAAAATTGCAGTGCAAAACGGACATCAAAAATGAAGACCATACCTCAGTTCATCAATCAGGTACGTCCGCCATTAAAATTAGGTCAGCCAGAAAACGATAATAACTCTAAAAAATCTAGTAGACTCACATTTAGGCCCACTAATATGACTACAAAGTCCCCTGCTTCTGGGAGGACGATAAAGAAGCTGACAAAACGGCGAGGACTTGCCACGTTACAGCAGTCTGCTTCGAGTAAGAACTCAGTAGTTGGTGCATTGAGAAATGATGCTGTTTTTGGTGGAGGTTTGAAGCAAAAGAAGATTGAAATTTTCACAGAGGAAAGCCCAAAAGTTGAAAGACAACCACCACCAAAGTCGGGGGATGCCACACATTCAGCTACACAATTAGTCGCATTGCGCAAGGTTGCCACTGCAACTATTGAAACACAGACAGATTTTGAAGAATGGCTGCCACTTGAAGACACGCGCAAACCAGATCAACTTGCAGAAGAAGCCCTTGCATTGATGAGATCAGAACCATCGCAAGAGCAATATTTCAAGGAAATTGCTGAGCAGAGAAGGTTGGCCTTGGAAGAAACTTTGCAGGAAAATGAAGAGCTGTATGATGAAATTGATACACTGAAGCAGAAATGTGCAGACTTGGAAACAGCGCTAAGTGAAGCAGAAACTTACAAATTATTGTATAACACTCTGATGAAGGAGAAAGGGGAGGATAATTAGAAGATAGAAGAAGATAGAAGATGGAAGATAGATAGAAGATAGAACTTATGAGACAGGAGAAGTTTCTTTGAAAAGAAGAATTGCAAAAGATTTAATATCTTAGCAATTACTTCCCAACTCCCATGAACTTTGTTTTGAGTTTCATCTTTATTTGAGCATTGTGAATTGTGAAAGAGTATTCAGAAAGCTGTTTGGGCTTCATTATGACTTGTCATTGCCAGAACTGCTTTATTTTTGACTATCAGCTTTGTAACAAATGAATCGTTGTATAATTTACACCTTTTAAGACCCCTTATACCTTTTTTTTCTATTCCATTAAGAATTTACAACAGTATCACTAATTACAATACCTACAAGCTACGCTACAATACCACAGAGACGATTCCACAGGGAGCGAAATACTATGTCTACCCTGCAGCCATTCTAAAATAATTAATAAGCTGCATGAAACTACACGTAACTGAAACTACAATTAAAAGGAATGTTTAAATACAAACAGAAAGCTGAGGTACATGCGAAGGTAGCTTGCAGTCAAATACGGTAATTGCAAGTGTAGGTTTGAAAGTTACATACCTTTTTGATGGTGCCGAGGGATGCTTATATGGCTTTACAGATGCGAGAATTAATTGAAAGTGGATTTGTTACTTTGCTGGAGCTATGCTTTCACCTGCAAGTCAAGGAAAATTTTCCACGTTATTATTGTTTAAATAATTATGGAGATTTTCACAGGTTGTTTGAAATTTGGAAGAATCAGCCTTATTTCCTGATCTGATATGATCAAACATTTAATATTTGATGTAAATAAACGACAAGGAGCTTTTTGTAAACAAGAGCCCTCATTCAATTGGTAAATAGTATTTTTCAGCCAATTTGTTGTTGTCAATAGAAGATTGTGCAAAAGGTGCCAGCGAGGAATTTTTTACCAAGATTCATTGCGTTCTGATAAAGATTCTTTAACGATTCTATAGGAATTTGATTAAAAAACGCAGTCCATCTTGGTAAAAAATTCCTCACTGCCATCTTTAACACAATCATCTATTACTGTAACATAGGGCTCAAATATCTTTAAAACAGTTGGTGTAAAATTCTATTACAGTTATCTTTGAAATAAATGGCTTGGAAAAACTTAGTAGTTTTTTGCTGTAAATCTGCCAAGGAAATTTATTGATATCTTTATTTTCAAATTGGCCGCATTTATTATATTTGAGGCTATGACATCATCAAATTTATAAATCCTTGATTAGAAGAGCTACAGATTTCTGCTTGCCACCATATTGTAAATCTTCATAAACTATGGTTTTCTAGAAGTTATATCATTTTTCCTCTATTGGTTTAGGACTTACAATTATTTGAATTTGTCGAAATTTTCTATAAATTTTTTCAAACATAATTAAATTGTGGCCATTTTGAGAAAAATCAAGATATCAAAAAAATTTCCATGGCAGCTTTACGGCAAACCACCATAACTTTCTTTCAAGCTATTCAATTCAAAGCAAAATGTCACACCCACCTTTTTAAAGATTTGAGCCCTATGCATCAGTGTATGAAAAATATGGAGTTCAGGATTCATAGCAGAATACTGTGATATTCCATTTATATTTGTTTCAGTTTGCTAGACCATTCAAACTTGTAAATATAACTTATTTTGCTAATCATTTTTGATAAGATTTACATATGTTAGTTTCTAAATTGCTTCTTTTTCACTGGCTCAGGAATCTATGTATCTGCCAACAGATCACAGGATTCTATTTGTCCAATGCCTGATCCTTCAAAGAAATTGAAATTCAAAGAAATGATTAAACAACCGAGAGTCTTTATATTGATAAAAATGACATTCAACTTGCGCAATCATTGAACAACCGCTCGTGCGACAGATTGTACCTTATCCATTTCCAAAGTCCCTAGTCATTTCGAAGAGCACTCCCTTTGTTCTGCCAAGTTCAATCTTTAGAAAATTTGATCACTGTTTTTTGATCTTTTTGGGCAGTCTGCAGGCGAAGAAATTTCAAGAAATCGTTAATATAACGATAAATTGGCATCCGCAAAATCTACAAAAAATACCCCAGAATGATATAGGATATTTTTTGTCCTATTTTTTGTCCTATGTTTTGTCCACAGGTTGGCCCAGTGGTTAAGGCGCCGGACTCACAACCGCAAGGTCGTGGGTTCGAATCCCACCAGGGTCATACTTGCTGCGAAAGTGTGAGGAGAGCTGCTAACTCTCTGTAATTCCAGGCAAAGGCAAAAGGAATCACGAGGTGTGGTCACATCGAGAGGAAGGACCGGGGTCGCCCTGATGGGCCCCCCCTGCGCCAAGCGCAGAAACCTATACCTTGCGAGAATAGCAAGTGTATGTGCCTAAAAAGTGAAAGGTTATGTATAACCCGTGTCCCCTGCTGGAAACAAGTCATCTCGAGACTTTCGCAGGCTAGGCACGTTAAATACAAATACTCACTCTCACTCATATTGACAAAACTTTAAATCAAAAACAACTAAAATTGGCCTAGTGTGTGATTTATCCTGGCCTATCGAAAGTGGGAACTTTTTTCTGGCTCACCCGGTATTCCAAAAAACTCAGACCCTATCATATATTTTGCTAAATGTTTGATACCTCAATAAAGCAAGGCTAAAAAGATGATACCTCAAATACCTCCACCCCTGTGCGTAGCTTTAGAAATGCAATGATAAAAGCAATAACATAAATCTTTGTTTCACAATAAAATTTGACAGTTCAGTATTGATCTTTTACCTATCACTGAAAAGCTGAATCAAATTTAACAAGAGAGTATAGATCGACAGGTCAACCAGACTTGTGAAGGAAGGGCACCTGTACATCATATATTCACGAAAGATTTAATGGCGCTGCTGATGGCCTAAAGATTTGATAACTACATAAGCATGGGCCTGGAACGAGATGTGAGTTGTCCTTTTCGTTTTATTTTCAACTAAGGTTCAAATTTAACATGAGCTTGCCTGTTTTTACAATGCTTGAATGGAGCTCTTTACCGCTACCGAAGAAAACGTTTTTTATACCTGTCTGCTGTTTACAAGTTTTTAACGATTTTGCTGTTTGTTTTGCGCTGGTCGTTTATTACTTGTTTTGGAGATTTCCCATTCAATGCCAATTTATTGCTTAACGTCTTTGATGAGCTAGATACTCAGTATGGGATTCTTTCAAAATTTGTTCGTGGAATCGATCATTTGGTTCAAAATATATAGCATGATATGTGTGATTATGTGCCACATTTTTTTCCGAAAACGAGTTTATTTCGGATCCTTAATTTCAGTTGTTAAAGGGAATGTAAGCATATAACAGTGGCTCAAGCCACATGCGGTCCAATTCTAGCCTATCGGATATCAGAATTTCCTGTTGACGTAGATCAGTTACCCAAATATGGTGTTGCACGTGTCACGGCCTATTGTTTTTGTAAGGTTCTTTTTGTCAAAGGTTTATTATATTTGCTTAGATTCCCTTACGAAGCTCCTCTGCCATAATAGGTCTAGTTTTAAAGCTAGAACGTTGTCTGTAATTTTCTCAAATATTCGATAAGCCGACCATTTCCTGAAGTTACCAGGTAAGGTACCCAGGCAAAGAGCTTTGCATTGCATTTAAGCTGTTCTCTGTCTGTCGTCCAGAACATGTAGATAAACTATTTCCAGTTTTTGAGAAAGGTTTCCATCAAAATCAAATCAAAACGGACCAGCATAAATTTAATTATATCTATTACGTTCTCTCTCTGTCATTCATAACATGTAGATGAACTATTTCCAATTTTCGAAAAAGATTTCCATCGAAATCAAATCAAACGGACCAGCATCTACAAAAGAAGAAATTATAAATTTAATTATATCTATTTCGCTCGCTGTTCTTGTGACAACTTGAGCACTCTGTGTATACCTTGAGCCTCATCACATTCGCCCATTATAAGTGTCACTAATATTCCCTTAATGCTCCCTTTCAGATATTTGGCAGTTACTGGAAACACGTATTAACATTATTCCTGATAACTTTCTTCTTCGCTGTTATAACAATTTGGCAGCGTGTACAACTTGATGAATGCACAGAATCAAACGATGGCCTAGTCCTACTCCGTGAAGGATGTTCCCTAGTTGTGTGTATCAAAGGAGAGCAACATTTCTTTGAAATCAATGAAAGGAAAACAAAATGTGACGTAAAATTGCCACGCCCATGCCCATATAAGGGCGATGTTTACATGCCAGGACAAATTATTCAGCAAATGAAAAATCAATTCTTGGTTTGCAATTCTGGAGATAAATTGAAGACTGTTCATATTTTGAGGGAGTTTCGACCAGAAGAGATTGAATAATGGTAAGAAATCATTTTTGATTCTTATTTTTTAAATAAATGATTTGTGGTACAAAATTTGAAAATATCTTTAAACAATGGACGCATCTTACTAAACCCATAAAGGCAACAAAACACCGTAATCTGTAGAAAGAAGACTGGTAACTCTTGTAAAAGAAAGTTTTGGTTGTAGTTCTTTTACAGGAGTTAACAGTCTTCTTTCTTATAATTATTATTAGCAACGCAATAGACCTTTTAGCTATTCTACAAAAGAGCCTGGATCGAGCTTTTTATACCTTTTTATACGCTATGTTCGATCGAATGGCGTTAGAGCTTTTATCACTATTGTGCACATTCGAAAATTCTATAAAGTGCAGCAAAATATCGCTCGATTCTGATTCTTTTCAGAATAGCTAAAAGGTCTATTATCAAATGCAGAAAGTACTTCACAGTGATAACCGTGTCAGGGAACTGGGCAGGTGCATTCTATATATGGTGCAGGTGCATGGAATATGAGTTGAAATCCCTGATCCAGTCCCATTCAGAGAAATGTTCAGAGATCTTCCGAATTTATCGGTTGTTGGTAACCATGTTTTGGAAATGTTTTCTTTTTGGACTGCTCTGTTTGGTCGTTTGCTCATTTCCTATTATGATCAATCACTTTGGGTCACCTGTCAATCATCAAAACAAAGGATCTATCAATCATAAACAATGGAACAACCCGTATATGGTTTGACAGAATCACTGGTGCGTTCATCAACACAGTCCCACGCTTTGCTTTATTTAGCTTTCTAATTTCGGTTGCGATTTTCGATGTTACGATGATGGCGTTTCGAGGTGGATTTGCGGTGTTACTGCTGCTGATAGTGGGAAATAGCCTTGCAGTTCCTATTCAAAATGGTTTGTATTTGATTTTTGCGATTTTGATTTGTTTACGAGTTTGAAATATCAGATGTCTTGTTACGCTTTCCCAGCTGTTTCGTTACGCTTTCGTTACGATGTTTCATTGCGCTTACCCAGCTGCGTTCTCTACATACATATGGCTCAATTTGTTGGTGCGTTTTAAAAGAATTTTTCCTTCAAAATATCAATGCTTCAATCAATACGTTACTTTATCCTTATCACAAACAGAATCTTGCTTGATATACTTGCCAGAACCGTAAATTTTTATCAAGCTATTTTTTGAAACATAATTCTTCAATCCCGAAGCGATAAGAAGCTTTTGTAGCCATTAAATTTATTACTGTAATATATAGTGAACGATGAAGAAGAGGGACAACATCCACAGAGAGCAGGCATCGAGGTGGCGAAACTAGTTAGCAGATAACTGAATAAATAAAAAAGCGCAAAAGATCAACTCGATGCCTGCTCTCTGTGGATGTTGTCCCTCTTCTTCATCGTTCACTATATATTACTATAACATAATATAAGAAAGTTTTATCTTCAGTTCGCTAAGGAAAGCATAAATGCTAATTAAAGGCAACTAGCTAAAACTTGATTATCTCTTAGACTGAAACATGGATAAACTTAGTGTGCCCATGTCCAATCAAAGTACTCAACTTTTGATGGCTTTTCTCCTAAATAGTTCCCAGTTCAATGTCACTTCTGCTGAAATTAAAAGTTGCCGTTCTCTTAAAAAATACCCTAAAGTCTGTCACAAGTCACATGAAACTGTCCCCGAATAAAAACAACTGATGTGTTTCCATTATTAACTTTGCGCATTCGCAAATCACACGTGCCATTCGAAATTCATGAGCTACCGACACCAGATCTTTTAAAAAACAACTTAAAACGCATCTGAAGAGCTGAACTCAAAAACACACAACTACCTGGAAGACAGCAATAGTTAAGTTTTATAGAGTTGTAGGTTTTTATCCATAAGGTTTTTATCATTGTTAATTGATGTTTTATGTTTTAATTTGCTGTAAGGGTTTATTTGTGTGTAAATAACATTGAATGAAAAAATGAAAATTAAGCATCTAATTTGAAACGCTATTTAGTACTAAGTTAGTTGTATCTAAAATACCTTTAACGCAGATGAATTAGATTAGACTCACTTTGCTACAATTAATATAATTCATCCTGCACAATTTGCCATGCTATTCTTCCTTCAAAACAGGCTCTCCAAAGCAAACGAGAAGAGATTTGCAACACGTTCTCCAGGACACAGCCAAAGAGGCAGAATCGATCGGAGAAAAAGCACTCAAGTACATAATACCCTCAACAGTACAATCCGGAATGGCTGTTATCAAACCTTTCCTAAAGAAAAAGCGTTCAGTCTACAATCCACAGCAGTCTGGCTTTTACCAGTGGCCTATGAGCACCAATAACAATGCTAGATCATCTATTGGTTATCCAAACAACGGTTGGAATCCAAACACGTATAATTACTGGAACACAGCAATCCAGCGTTCTAATATCCCGGTTCCTGTTAGTCCGCAATATTATCAGTACCCTAGCAACCAGTTGCAAACGAGGACTTTGAATGATAAAGAGGCCAATGCCAAGGATGATAAGGACATGAAAGCGAGTCTGCAGGAATTTAAAGATCTTGTTTCAAAAGTAGATTCTGCTCTCGTTTCGTATTCCGATAAATCAGGAGTTGTTTTGAAAGAGAATTTGAAAGGGGAAGAAGTTGGGGATGTGAAGAAAGAAAACTTTGCAAAGACCGAGAAGAAATCAAGAACACCAAAAAGAATACAGAAAGGAGAATTGAATAAAATAACAAATACTTTCACAGATTTTATCTGTGGTGACAATTGCTAGACAATGACAGGCCCGTCGGAACGAAATTCACATTGGGGGGGCTGAAACTTCATGCGAGCGGAGTGATGATAAATGGGGGTCCGGGGGCTTGCCCCCGGGAAAATTTTTCATGGCCACGCCCTTTAGATCGTTGGAAAAACGCCCCATTTTTGGAGAATTGATAATTTAATAAAGCAAAGGATGAACTCTGATGGGGGTTTTTCCGAGAAAATTCTGAAAAATGGGACTTCAATTTCAGGAGGATATAGATTATATTTGAATTCCATAATATCAAGGATGATAGCTTGATAAATTCTAATAACTTCCTCGAATATAAATGATAAATAAGTTTGAATCTTCATTTCCATGAGATGGGCTTTCACAGCCTTTTTTACTTACAAAAGNTAATAAAGGAAAGGAGGAACTCTGATGGGGGTTTTTCCGAGAAAATTCTGAAAAATGGGACTTCAATTTCAGGAGGATATAGATTATATTTGAATTCCATAATATCAAGGATGATAGCTTGATAAATTCTAATAACTTCCTCGAATATAACTGATAAATAAGTTTGAATCTTCATTTCCATGAGATGGGCTTTCACAGCCTTTTTTACTTACAAAAGTGAACGAACTGCAGCAAATTATTGGGGGGGCTGAAGCCCCCCCAGCCCCCCCGGTTCCGACGGGCCTGAATGAATATCTTCCAGACATAGTAAGATTTAGCGAAAATGAGCAATATGCTAAGATCCGTTTTAGATCGCTTCTCGCGAGGGTACGGGATAGCCAATGTTTTGGAGGTTGAATGTGGGTGTTGCATGAATATGCTGACTTCATCGAATAAAGGCCAGTTACCAGTCAGCGGAATTTGCCGAGCGGGCGGAATTTTACACAGTCAACCCTAAATTCCTATTCAATTACAAAGTGACATTTTCTCTCGTAAACAAAAGAATTTCTGCCCGCTCGGAAAAGTCCACTGACTGGAAACCAGCCTTAAAACTGCCGGAGTGGAGCCTGAAATGCGACAAACTTGCCTCCTTATTTAGGGTCAGCCCCCAACGCCGGCCTTCTACGCCTTTATCCCTTCTGGAGATCATATCCTTCTACCAAAAATTTATTAAAGGCATGAAAAATATAAAATTAATAGTTTCCGCTGCCAGATTTCTAAAACAACTGAAACTATCTTCTTCACTCAGTAAAATACCCCTTCTCAGCAGGAAAAGGACCCTTTCCCAGAGCTAGGAATGTTTACCCAGCAAACAAGAAAGATATATAGTTTCTTTGACCTTGAGAATTGAAATGGAATAAATGTTCTTCCCAACAAACAAAATTTTCAGTTGTTACCTAAATGACACTTTTCATGAATACGATGAAATTGAGTAAATTTAGATTTTGGATCATTGTTCCGTGAAGCAATCCAGTAAAGATATTCGTTGCCGAAAATTTTTCGGAAACTTGAAGAAATAGTTAATTTACTAAACCTCTTACTAAACTGTATATATGTCGTAATGTTTTTAATTTCATCAAAGAACTTAAATTTTACAGAAAAATTATATCATCCGATTTTCTCCTTTTTCTTTACAAACGTTAAGGTTTAGGACATTAAAAGTTGCTTACATGCAAAAAAGACCTTAAGAAAGAGCATTTATTTCCAATGAGAATGCTGGATTCTGTGAGGGCTCTGTCGTGTGATTCCTATCTAGGATATGATTGGGTCCGCGGGAAAAGCCGCGGTAATCCTGAAATTAGTCCCTATTTTTGATGCGTTTGGTCATAAGTCTCAGTATGAGCGATAATCATCCAATTCAATTAGCGATGCTGAGACTGCGATTTAATGAGTCTACTAAAAAGGTGCCAATGATCAGCTTTCAATCGCTGTGAGCCTTGATCTAGAATCAATTTGACAACTCACTCCCCTACTTAAGAAATCAATTTTATTGTAAATATTAAACTGCTTTCAACGGTAATGGTCCCAGTCTTGAGCGGTCTTTCCGAAGCTTTTCCTCGATAACATCGTTGCAACCATCACTTGTAGAACTTATGAGAAAATAGAACGCTGAGAGAGAAGCAACATTTTCAGTTTGGTGTAGGTTAGACAACTTAGATCAATTAGTTTGAAAGTAGCGTATGAGAACTATGTTTAACGCTTTCATGAAATACAAGAACGGTTTTAGCGAACACCCTTTTCAGGCCTAAAAATTTGTACATCACAGACTACATTACAACCAAAACACTCGTTACCCCAAACCCATAAATACTCATGTAAACCATGAACGCTTTTATGCATTTGCAAGCGTACCTACCCAAAACTTACACAGCTAGGTTGAGCACTTGCTGGTATCATAAACCGAACCATTGGTTAGCAAGGGGCAATTCAACCGAGCGTAGTCAACGATAAGTCGCAAACCAATCGATTTCGACTTGATGTAAATCCGTAACTGATAGTTTTAAAGCTGAATCTAATTTACTGTTTGTCAGAATTACTTTCATTATGGCCTAAAATCAGCGCGAAGTTGGATAAAAATTGCCCTAATTTGCACTTTGTTGATCGCCGCTACAAAGAAATGGATTGGAATCAAAGATAGTTTAACCAGAGACTTTCATGATGGCGAAGTCCTTCAACTTTGGATTGTATTTTGCATATTGCTTGGTGGCGTGTTGTTTTCACACAGCCGTGCTGAATCAAGAATTACGTGAGTCTTCTCAATCAATTATTTGTCATCTCGTGGACCCATCCAGGGACCATTTTATGTTATGAAGGTCATAAGATTTCGTAAACTTTATTACTTTGAAAGGGCTTCTATTCTTTGAGGTACCTGTTTTAGGTGATCTTGGCATGAAAGTCATGGTCTCTTCATCTTAGGCCGTTTTATTTAGTTGTTTCAACTCTCTAACTTTCCGGTTTCTTAGAGAAATAATTTATTCTACTTCTCATTTATGATACATTTGATTCTTATCAAAATGTTCTTTAAATGTATAACAGAAGAGAGATTAATCGAGGAAACTCTTCCCTCTTCCCGGCGAAATTTTTTTTATGGGAAGTCGTGATCTTTTACCCTCTCCTTTGTTTGTTTTTGCTGGAATTAACTCACGTTCAATTCTGCAGTTTCATTTTACCTCAAGAGTTCATTTTACCTTTGTGTCGTTCTATTTTAATCATTTTTGTTGAACAATCTTATTAAACATTTCTTTCTGCCATGTACAGCAAAATGAGCTGAAATTCCATACCAATATATTGGAAGAACTGAAGGCTGTCATTAATAGACCATCTACAGTAAAAAAAACCAGCACATCAGAACCTTCATCTATTAAGAACCTACAGCCTGAAATGATATATTTTGTACCCAATAAATAAGAACCATTTCAGGTTGATGTCTTAACAGGTTCTTAATAAAGCGTTTCATTCATTCATTGGGAAATAAATGTAATCTGTTGGCCAATCAACCTCTTTCGTGAACTCCAAAACATTACTTACAGAACTGTGATAGGCAGGGCTTGCAGGGGCAAACTGGGTAATCTTGGGTTGAAATGGATAGGGCCAAGAGTGTGAATAAGGTTGGCTAAGATTTAGATTCAAATAGTCCCCTACGTTAAGAACCTACACCCTGATTACTGGATGTGCCTCATTGCATAAGAACCTAAACAGGCTGAGTTCAAAATGTTAGGTTCTTATGTGCGGGTTTTGACTGTAGCCTTTCCTTTGTGCGAAGATATGGTAGTCAAAAGTCCTTTGCATCTCATTGAATATATGTTCTCATGAATTTACCTTGAACATTTCACACCCCTTCAAAACATTTCGAAAATGTTTTTTACCCCCAATTTTCCTTCCAGAAGTTTTCAGTTTCTTTTATCTTTAATTTGCAGGTCCACATCCGCTTTTTAAGCTGCCTTCATTATGACCTGCGTTAACAAATCATAGATGTATTTATGTATGTATGAGCAGTTCCTTTAAATTTCTTCTCTTCAACAGGCAGAGACAGAGGTGTCTCAGATGAAAAGTTTCAAAACAGCAGATCATTACTAATGCCAGATCTCTTACATCATCTCGAAGCAAAGCAAGTTGAAAAAAGAAACATTGAAAGTAAAGATAGTAGCAAATTAAACAAAACTTCATCTACCAAATCAGCAAAGAAAATTGATAAACTATCGATGAATAAAACTTCAAAACAGATTGTCAATTCAAATTCAATGAGTACTGCTACACATTCTGTTACGAAGAAGAACATTTTTGACAAAATAGCACACAAAATAAAGTCATCGAAACATAACTCAAAACATAAGAAAGGTTTTCATTCAGAAAGCCGTAGAAAGATAAAGCATAGAAAGAGGGCGGCAACTGCTGGCCAAGCGAAGGAGTCATCGAAGCCTAAACACTTAGTAAAAACTACGAAGCGTTTAAACAGACCTTATTTTGTTAAAAAGCGGAAAAATTTTGAGCATAGAAGGGGAGAAATTAAAGCAAAAAGACTGAAAATTATCCATGATTCGGGAAAAGAGCCTCGTGAAGAACTTGACAAACGAGAAGGACTAGACGAAGAAGAAGACAAATTAATTTCACAGAGACAAACAATTCCATTACACGGCTACCATCTTGTTAGAGCCCCGATTGCAGGCATCTATGCACCATATCCATTACGAGTCTTCAATGCTCCAAGATATTTACGAGATCGAATTTATTACGCTAGGCCATATTACGATAGACCAAATTACGCCAGACCGTATTATGACGATGATTACGATCGATATTATGACGAAAGACGAAGAGACGTAATTCCGAAACCAATCTTTACGCCTGGTCTAGTTCGTGGTGCCAAAAAAGAGTCGTTATTTAAAGAGAAAAGCCACAAGAGGACAGCATATGCACCTATCGTTTCGGCTGTGCAGAATCTTGACCAGAGCGAGGCGAATTTATTCGATTCGCTTTTATCGACAAACCACGAAACAAACGCACTTACAGAAGATGTCGGTAGCGAGTTGTCCAACTTCGCGGGATCACCGAGTGATCTCGAGGTATACACGCCAACTGATACTCCTGGGGAATTGTATTTTGAGAAAGATAAGAACGAGGGTAATGCGCGAGATTTCACGCAGGAATTCACGGAAGCACCCACGACGAAATCAACGGATCCCGAGGCAGACGCGTCGGATATCATGGATAACGAGGAGAAATTGCTGACAATGGTTGAGAAAGTAATCGACAAACAAAAGAGGAAAAAGGATGCGGAAAAAATGAAATCAAAGACTGGGGGATCAAAGATGGATTACAGCAAAGCACAAAACACTTTTGCAATAGGTGATACCAATGAAGTATTTGGCCAGCCTAGCATTAGTAAGGTTTCCCACAAATATCAACCCAAGACAGCAACTACAAATGCGAGCCGGTTCAAAGATGAAAATTTAACGCTGCAAGATAAAAATAAATTACAAGATTTTCTCAGCAAGCAACCCAAATTTGAGAAGAAGTTAAAGGCTTTAAGAGCTAAAAACAAACTTGGAGTGCACGCTAATAGGAATTTGAAATTAGCCAAGGAAACAAGTGCCAAAGGACGTGGGTCAGAGGTTTCAGTGCAAAGTTCACGGCAGAGGACAAAAGCCAGAAATCAATCAGACAAATTCAAAATAAATAAAAGCGGTCAACGAGTGATTGTAGAGAGCTTCAATCCCAGGAATGATAAACTGTTGCTCGAATCTTTGAAACCAGCAAATGCTGATGATACTGAGAAAGACATTCGTGCTGCTAAGATCAAGAAGCTTCCTAAAAAGCATGATGAAACAGAAAGTCACGGCGCCACTGTGACCACTGCAAGCTATGGTGACAATCATTGGCCTCATGTTATCAAAGAAACTGCAAATGAAAATGGAGACGGATCGACTGTTGTTGAGTCGAGAGAAAATGCTTTTGTTAATAGTGAAAGGCACAATGGTTTTGAAACAATACCTTTGTCCAACAGCCAATCAGGTGCAAGTAAATACACCATTAATGAGAATGCAATGCCGACTGGTTTTCAGCAGAATCCATATGATTGGTTTTCTAATGAGCCAAAAACCTCTGGACACGTGACTATGCCTGGTGATAAGAAAGATGATGACAAGACTGAAAAAGAGGCAACTGAAAAAGAGGATACTGAAAAAGAGGCTGCTGAGAAGAAACCAGATGAAAAAGATGCAAAGGAGAAGGATGCTTCTGATAAGGAGGCCGGAGGTAAAGAGACTGAAAAGGAGTCTGACAAAGTTGCGAAGGAAGAGCCTGCACCGAAGGAGGACCCAAAAGTGACTGAGCCTGCAAAGAGCGAAGAGGCTAAAGAGCCTGCAGCAGAAACGGAGAAACCCGCAGCAGCAGAGAAACCCGCAGCAGCAGAGAATCCCGCAGCAGCAGAGAAGAAGCCGGAAGCAGATTCTAGTGGTAAATATATTTTGATGTATTTTTCATTGATGTATGCTTTCCGTACCCTGCCATGAAATTTGTATTTTTTTGACGGATCGACATTTGAAAGTTTGAAAGGCAATTCACAAACTTTTTATGTAGAAAAAAGACATATTTCGAAAACGGTTTCAGAGGAAACAATGTTTATTCTATCTCATTTTTAGGATTGCAATCCTACTTTATTTTAGTCATGATATAGATCATTTGGTTATCAAGAAAGCATCTTTGCATTGCAAGTCAGGTTTGAAATGCTCGAAGCATCGACAAACTATGAAAAATCTCGATGTTCCTCTATGTGTAACTAAAAAGTAAAAGCGCTCGTCTCGCTCGCGCTTCAACATTCCTAGCTCATGCGGAAGCTTTATTATCGAAAGATTTTAGACACAGAAGAACATATCTTCAAATGATTGATATTCATCTTTAGACAATGAAAATAGCTGTACTGGCATTTATTAGGCCATATAAAATCTTGACAGGTATTCGGACCGTCGCTGATTTGTAAGAATCGGCCAAAGAACATCTTGCATAGGGCTGTCTTCGATAGGGCTGCAGGTGCATTGATTCTGTATAATTCTTAAATGTCAAGATGAATACCACAACTAGCAGATGACTACCAATCTGAGGGTTGGTGGTTCGAGTCCCCGCCCTGTCAAATTTGCTACGTAGAGTGAGGAGAGTCGCCAATTCTCTGTAATTTTTGGCTCAAAGAATCACGAGATGTGGTCACATCGAGAGGAAGGACCAGAAAACTTCTCGGTGTTCTAAAACTACCTTCGGATACCAGGTAGAAATACAAAAAACAAAACTTGCAAATCTTCAGAGTCAGCCAAGTACTTAGGCCCAGTTTAAACATCGCTTTTTGCCGTGTCGAATTTGATAGATGCTGCTAAAACTTCTAAGTGTCAATTAAATTCGACATAAAAACGATGTTTAAATCACCTGCAGTTTTGAAAAAGTAAAACGGCAGGACTTTACCAGCTCTGTCGTATCAAACGGCAGAAATAGGACTTGATTTAAACATCGTCTTTCTGCCGGGTTTAATGAACCAATTCTAGGCCATGGTCTGCGGTTTCTACGTGTGATCAGCCACTGCGCTTGTGCATTTTGAAAAATGGCCGTTTTAACCATTGTAATTTCAATCCAACACGGCAAAAAACCATGTTTAAATCAGATTTTGAGACACGGCAGATGCTGCCGTTTTTAATACAGTTCGATTCGACACGGCAAAAAACGATGTTTAAACTAGACCTAAGTAATTTAGGTAAATCAGATGAGGTTAAAGCACTCAGAATACCCTTTTTTATTTCAGCCACAGAACCTCCCAAAGAACAGAGCAAAGAAAAGGAAATTGATGTCGTTGATTGGTTCAAAACAAACGACACAGCGGGCGCCCAGCCTCCAATAGTTGAGCTGCCAACACCAGTTGTTGAACCGCCACATAAACAAGTAGAGTCGCATACGCCTCCGCCAGCAAACCAACAAATTCCTGGCTGGCGCATTCGTGACTATTACTTGGACCAAAATAATGCGTCGAATTGGGAACAAATTCGTTCCGCTTGGACGAACAAAAATGGAAGCAATTTTATCTTCAATAACAAGATTAATGTCAATCCTAATTATAACCCCAATGCCCCTGCTACTTTGCCCCCAATTCGATTCGTAGGGGGTGTAACAATGCCAACACTCCCCACTATGCCTGCCCCCACTGGTATACCAATGCAAGGGTTTCCCAATGAGAATGATGACGATGATGACGATGATTTGCCTGGACAGACACATCACATGCAAGCACAACATCAACAACAAATAACCCAACAGCAACAGCAACAAGCGCCTGTGCAGCAACCACCAGCAACTACTCTTGCCCCGTTCGGTTTGCGGTATCCATGGCAGTGGAATAACCGTAGACCGGCTGGCAGCAGATACCAAGATGCTAGACTGCAGTTCCATGGCAGAGTAACAGGACCAACCTATCAACCATTGGTTGTCACAACGAAATATCCAAGTTTATTGATAACCAGACCAACGGTTGATGAAGCAACTACACCTAAAGTTGAGCCTGTGAATAGCGGTAATATGTCGGTTGGGGCAAGCCCACCTAAGGAGAATAATGGAGTAAGTCAAGAAGAGGAAACAGCAAAGCCAACTGCGGGACAAAATGGCGAGAAACAAGGCAAGAATTCTGCTGATAATGCTGAGGAAAAATTGAAGGAGAATCCGACTGAGGAGAAAGCTGCAAAACCTGTTGAAGGTACGGCTGAAGAACCTA
Organism: Aurelia aurita complex sp. Pacific; assembly: GCA_004194395.1. Lineage (NCBI taxonomy): Eukaryota > Metazoa > Cnidaria > Scyphozoa > Semaeostomeae > Ulmaridae > Aurelia > Aurelia aurita complex sp. Pacific. Next base: position 63,346 of record REGL01000323.1, read on the forward strand.
AGAAGATTGCTGATAAAAATACGGGAGATGCTGCCAAGGGAGCAAGTAACAGCGCTACGGATAAAGAAGACACTAAGGGAAAGAGCACCAAGGAAACCGAAAAAGGCAAAACAGGAGACAGCACCAAAGAGTCAACAACGCCGAATAAAGAAGCAGAGATTGTCGAGAAGGAAGGAGAAGGGAAGTCGAACGCTAATACAAAAGATGATAGCGTCCTCGTAGAGTCTATGACGCATAAGAACACAACTTCGTGGAGGCTTACTGAGATGGAGATAGTTCCAGGGAAGGAGCAAGGAGATGTAGGCATTTTTCCAGCTAATGAGCAGGCTAACGTAGCTATAGTTTCTGCTAAAGAGCAAGGAAACTTGGTACACGGTAGCATAAAACCGATAGCTCAGGGTAACGGATTTAGCCAAAAGAGGCTTCCTCAGGCAAATATCACTTCATGGACAGAAGCACCGAAGGAACTTCCTATTTTGAGTGAACCAACAACAAAGAGCGTGCAGAGTTTCTTGCCCGGAGTTAGGCCACCATTTTTGCCAAACAACAGAGCCCAGTCGGATAGAAAGTCAATTTATCCTCTTCGCACGGACAGTTATGATGAGCAAATGAATAAATATGGTTTGGGGAAGGCCGAGGGTCGTTCAGACACTGGTAATTTCCGTAGTAAAGGAATGGATATCAGTAGAGAATCGAATGATGATTCAAAACAGAATCAAGTAATAATGGAAGAGAGCACTAATAAGTTGCTGGATGATAAAACGGAGAATAATACACGATATATTGGAACAGGTAAGAAGTTCGTTCAATTTCCATTTTGTTCCATTTCATTTGGTTCTATTTCATTTGATACCATATAGAAACTAGAAGTCCAACCTGTAAATGGCTAGCCCACGTGTAGACCCATCATCCAACAGGAGAAAAGGTCAACGAATTAATGAGCGAAAGCTTGCTACCACAGATCAAGATTTCTAGAACTTATTTATGCAGCCTTTGTTTAGATGGGTTTCACACATTATTTGAATAGAGGGTTAACATAACTAATTGGGCAGATGTAGCAAGCTTTATCTCTTTATTTCGTAGACCCTTTATTCTTTAGGATAATGGGTCTACTCGTAGGCTAGTGAATGGCAGATGATGGCCTTTTCTTTGTTTTTATTTCTTTCTTATTTTTAGCCTGTTTGCAGGATAAACTTGTACGAGAGAGACTACCGGGTTTTCCAAAATGATGTATTATTGTTTGATTGCTTACATGTTCATAACCAATGAACCGATTTTCAAAACTTTGTTTTATTTGATTGCCTAAAGGCTAAATTGTATTCGAAGATGTTGGTTGTGGTTTTACCAAGGCCTTTTCATGTCGAAAAGAAGATCGATAAACCTGCTCAAATTCAAGCCTTAGATGGCGCGAGAAAGAAGCGGCCTATTTTTCCAGTCAACATTTTAGATGTGAAACAGAAGGCTAAACTCCTTTACGTATTCTCTGAACTCAGTATTAATGAATTCGTATTCTCTGAAAAAATATTGACTGGGAAAGTAGGTCGTTTCTTTTTCATGCCATATAAGGCTTGAATTTGAGCAGGTTTATCGATCTTTTTTCAACATGAAGACATCGGCCTAAACCACAACCAACATCGTCGGATACAATTTAATCTTTCGGCAATCGGATAGAATAAAGTTTCTGAAAATCAATTCATCGGTTTTGGACAATAGATTATTTTGCGACACCCGGTATAAAAACAATTTTGCAATATTGAATGAATGCAAGGAATCACGTTGCAAGTCTACTATTGATGTATATCTTCCAATTAAAGCTCTTCTTGTTCATAATTCATATTTTACCCCAACAGATGCAGAAGAATCAAATTCCCGTGCATCATTTGCGTTCGAAAGCAATCTCCTACAAAAGGAAGAAACAGAAAATGCAGAGGCCCGAGCACGTGTCGATGACACTCCGATTAATCGTCAAGCTGAATCAGTCAATAAGATACGACATCAGACAAGTGCATCGCAGAGGGCTGCGCAACGACAACAAGTGACCAAAAAGGATAACGCGACAGAAACTGGATACACAGTACATGTTCATGGTAAGATCATGTGCAATAATGCACTGTTGATGTGGCCTATATTCTGATCAAAATTGTATTCTTGTGTGTTTCTCTTCCACGGGATTGCGACGAGTAAAGCTTTATAATGTTGCTATTCCTTCGTTCTTCTCTCATCACAACAAGGATCGAATGCTGCCATTATTCAAAGACAGTTGAAACCGTTCGAGCTCCTACGCGGGGATAAATAAGACGTATCGCTGCGAAGGAGCTCCAATGGTTTCAATTGTATTTGAATAATGGCGGCATTCGATCCTTGTTGTGACGAGAGAAGAACGAAGGAATAGTAACATTATCAAGCTTTACTCGCAATCCCCTGAAAGAGAAACAACACACAGTGAGTAAGAATACAATTTTGATCATAATATAGGCCACATCAACAGTGCATTATTGCCCATGGTAAGATCACACATATTGTTTCAATCAATAGGTTCCACTATGTCTCTAGATATGTCTGAGTAAGCCATTCGTACAGTTGTCTTCATACATGTAACATCAAAAATTAGATGTCAACATTGTCAACAAACTATAAACTTGATGAAAAAATCTGTAAAATCTGAAAAATCTTTCCAGCAGCCGACGTTTGTGAACAATGTTTGGTCTGTTGTCCAAACACACAAACATTTTACCATGATTTTTCTCGATGGGCAACAGCTTGAAACATTTGAAATGTTGTTGAAAATGCTAAGAAAAGGGATCAGAAGAGAGGGTTCATATCATTAGCGAAAAGCGTTTTTGTCGAAATGTTTACTTGTACGGTACCTGGTACTAATACTTTTGGTACGGGGTACTGGTAGGAATTACTGTGATACCGAGGACATTTCTCCAGAAGTTGGAACACGGAAATTATCAATTTTTCATCCTGACTTTTCCCAGTATTTTCCGTAATTCTGTTTTAAGTGGAACTGTTTTCCTGCTCCGATGGTCCCCAGTACTGACCTTGACGGTATTCGGTACCGGACATTTTGGCGCCTGGCTTTGCCCCTGTGGTACTGTGGTACATCTTATCTGTCACCATTCTCAAAGCAGCAGAGCAAAAATTTATACAAAATAACTCCTTTTCTCCGCAGATAGACCAGCATACGCCTCACCATCACAAGGTCCAAAAGAATCTACTCCGAGGGAGCAGACCAGTCCTTTCATGATTAGGCAAGGGAATGGGAACAACAGCCAGAATATAAACATAAGGCCCCCCGTTAATTACAAGGTACATATGCCTATCCAACAGGAGACGAAGCTAGAAAATAGGCCATTTACAACCATACAGCCAACGACCACAGCGAGCACAAGCACAATAGCAACAACACACACAACGCCAGGCTATGAAAGCTTCATGCATCATCCGACACCTAAGCCATTGTTTCTCCCGGTGCAGTTCAGGCCACTGACTACTGCGAAGGCAAATTCTCAGGGGACCGGGTTGCAAGAAAATAGGGAAACACCAAAAAATGGACAAGGTGGATCAAATTCTGTTGGAAATAATCAAAGCGTTGCGTATCAAAATTACTATCCTGCGAAGCAGCAAAACCAAAATGCAGGCATCATTTACGAACCAACACAGACTACTTCAGGGAGTACCACGCCAGGAGTTATCGGCTATAAGACAACGGATTGGGCAAAGGCATTTGCTTCTAATACAGAGTCGCGCCTTGGTCAGTCACAACCTATCGTGCAGGCTCCGCAAGCAAGCACTGCAGTAGATTCAAGTCCAAAGAGTGAAGCGCAACCCCCGGTTTATCAACAAACAAACAACAGTGTCGCACTTAGTGAAGGCAAATATCAAACTGATACAGTAACGATGAGAACAACACCGAAAATCACTGCACAAGCCCAGGGGGTTCAAGCTNTTGTTTAACCGAATATGGGATATGATAATGTACCAACTTATGCTAGTGCCAATAATGCGTTAAACCAATATGGAACAAATGTGAATGTACCAAGTTTTGGTTATGGGCTCACAAGTTCATGGAGTGGAAATAAAGGCCCACAGGATCAGATGACATCAGCAAAACCAGCAGATATATTATCTGATTCGTATTTATCGAAGTTTGGAGATCAGCTCAATATGGAAGATATGTACTGGACGGGTAAGTGTATTCAAGGTATTCTAGTTTGTGGAAACTACCTGCTGTCCAAAAAAGTATTCCCGTTTGAAAAATCACCAAAATTTAATTACACAACCGATCTTCAAATTTTTTTTTGTGAAGCGGATCATGGACCAAATTATTTTCCAAGATATTGCTGGTCTTGTAATTGATTTAAAAATTTCCAAATTTAGCTCCTTTTAGGGCTGCCTGGTTTTGAATCATACCGCAAAAAGCACTGATGATTGCCTCATCAATTCCTTTGTGTATGTTAAGCTTCTGGTTTGGTCATAAATGACAGAAAGAAACGCGCACTATCATTGGAAACCTCAAGGATGATAAAAAGTCTGACAATTTTGATTCTTAGCCCAGATGGATTCTTTTGCTCAAAAAGTATAGCTCAAAATAAGGTTTTTTGACGTATAATTTATTTACCCTGTAGCATCAAAAGCAAAATTTTTGTCATCTATAAATGTTTTTGGGTCATTGAAAAAACCAGTCAAAAAGGAAATTTTATCAAAGGTTTCATAATCGATTTTTGGTGATTTGTTAAACAGGAGTACTTTTTTGGGACACCCGGTAAGTTTTCCTTGTTTTGAGCGTAAAAAGGAATGGTCGTTGCCAAACAAATATTTTATACCTTATTTTCCATTTAAACTAATTATTTGATTGAAAGTTCATGAATCAATGAATGTTAAAGAGTGCAATGAAAACTTCTGATTTTAAAAGATATTTTACTTTTCATATTTTTCCTTGGCCTCCGTGCAAATCCATTGTCCAAACCTTACCTTACCTTATCTTACCTCCTTTGGACAATGGGTCTGCACGCAGGCTAATTTCTCCTCTATTGAAACGACAATAGATCCTTTATTGGCAAAAAACCAGCAGAAAAGTAGTCATGAAATTCGACGAGCAGGTTAATGTTCTGACGGGCACGAAAACTAAAGGCAGAGAATAATATTGATTAACTCTCTTTTCATACTATTTTTGCAAATTGTAAATTATCATTTCTTATAAGGTTTAAGGTTTAAAGGTTTATATGGTTTAAGGTTTAAAGGTTTAAAAGTTTATAAGGTATAACCTTTAGATCCGAAGCAACTTCTTGCCACAGCTAGCAACGTTTTTACTGAGAGCGGCGTCATGCTTTCTTTATATTCATAAAATGTTACATGTTACCTACTATACTTTCTAATTACTATACTACAATACAACACTTCAGGTACGATACCACAGGCAGCAAAAGACAATGACTACGCCCATGGCCATTAACATGAAGACATGCAAATAGATAAGAATTAAGTAAAACAACTACAAGAAGCTGCACATACAATTCATTGCTGATAAATACTAGGTCATGCTTTTGTTTTCCTTCACAAAATTTACCAGATTTGAACGTTCGATCCAAGCCTCTTTTCCAACAAGTAAAAAGGTCTATTCGAGTTCTGGAGAATGCAGCTTCGATCGTTGCTGGGGAAGACTTTTTGGAATGAACGATATCATTTTGCAGAACTTTTCTAAGTCTGTAATCAAATCTTGCTGTAATAAAAAATTTTGACCCCTCTATATCCTAGATTCAACAGAAGAAAAGGAAAATATTTGCAAACAAGAAAAAGGTAAGTAAGGTCACTTTTATTTGCACACCTTGATAGAACATAGGGCTCAAATATTTATAAAGGTGGGTGTAAAATTCTATTGCATTTTTCTTTGAATGAAATTAGTTGAAAGGAACTTAGGGTACTTTGCTGTAAAGCTGCCGTGGAAAATTATTGATATCTTGATTTGGCTCAAAATGGCGGCATTTATTATTTTTTAGGCTGTGACGCCATCAAATTTCTAAATCCTTATCCAGAAGAGCTACGGGTTTCTGCTTGCCATCATATTGTAGACCTTCACAAACTGTGCTTTTCTTGAAGATCGTATCAAATTTCCCCAATTGATTTAAAATTTACGATGATTTTAACGGTCTCAAAATTTTCGATGAATTTTTTTCAAAAATGATTAAACTGCCGCCATTTTGAAAATAATCAAGAAATCAAAATGTGTCCACAGCAGATTTACAGCCAAGTACTACAAGTTCCTTTGAAGCCCTTCAATTCATAGAAAAATGTTATACAATCTTACACCCATTTAGTTTCCTTTCTGAAAATCTCACATTTTCCGTTTAATAAACCACCTTTGAGGGTACCATTATGGAAATATGGTCAATTGGACCTTTTATGGCTTTTATGGCTTTTTTTTTATATATCAACTTAAAACAACTACAACTCTAATATTTACATTCAACTGTGCCCCTAATAGCGGGAAAAGACCTGAGGTCATCGTGTTCCCACTATGAGGGACACTTACAATAAACAATCCATTACAAAGAAGATATACAACAAAAATAAAAGAGGGGGGGGGGGGTAG
>REGL01000323.1:86274-97050 GCA_004194395.1 Aurelia aurita complex sp. Pacific
GGTGCAGCAGCTTGTTGTTGTTGTTGTTGTTCTGGTTGTTCAGGTTGTTCCTCTTCTTCCTTCTCGTCATCATCTTCCTCTTCAGCATTTTCCTCCGCAGGGGCTGGTGCGGGGGCTGGTGGAGGAGCACCACCGTCAGCTGGTGGGGCTGGGGCTGGTGCAGGGGGTGGTGGGGGTGCATCTGGTGCTGGGGGCAGGTGGTGGTGGCACTGGTGCTGGTGGTGCGGGTGCGGGTGGTGGGGGTCCAACTGGTGGTGGAACTGGTGCAGCTGAAATGTGAATAAAAATATCTGATACACTGACATTTTTGAACGGAAATGTGTACCCCTTGTAGGAAATGACATTCTAATAAAAATTTGTTTTTGGTACAGAATTTGAAAATAGCCTTAAATAACTAACTAATCATATTAAACCCATAAACGCAACAAAACACCGTAATCTGTAGAATGAAGACTGTTAACTCCTGTAAAACAACAACCAAAATAAACTTGTAACAAGAGAGAAAACTGTTGAATCCTGCAAGAGAAAAACGAGTTGATCTTAAAACCTGAATGGAAGAGAAAAGTCGGTAACTCACCAGTAAATGCAACAAAGAACAATGTTCTCCACAACCAAACAATGTTCTTAAGTATGTTCTTTATCGTATTTACTGGTGAGTTACTAACTTATTTCTTTCCTTTCAGGTTTTAAGATTAACTCGTTTTTCTTTTGCAGGATTCAACAGTTTTCTCTCTGGTGACAGGTTTATTTTGCTTGTTGTGCTTTTACAGGAGTTAACAGTATTCTTTCTACAGATTACGGTGTTTCGTTGCATTTATGGGTTTGATGCGATGAGTCCGTTATTTAAGGGTATTTTAGAAAAATTCTTTTTTAAGTCAAGAAAATCAAGGTCAGTCATAATTTTTACTTTGATGAATGAGGCTTGGTTAAAACTTGAGTAAAAACCTGTCAGGAATGCATGTGAAACAAAAGGGATGAAATGATATTTGCCCCAATTTCAATTTTTTTTGCAGAAGTCTTAACACATCTGGATGGAGTAAAAGAGTTTTAATTCCATAAATCAATGAAATGCGTTTAGAATGAGTTTACAAAATACGTTATCCCGATTCTAACAAAGTTATGAAATAGTTAAGTTTCAGAATAGTTATGAAATGATTAAAATATTGATTATGAATAAAGTAAATACTTAGGTAAGTGAGGTAAGTAAAAGAAACAATAACCAAAATCAGCTTGTAACAGGAGAAAAACTGTTAAATCCTGCGAGACAAAACCGAATTAACCTTAAAACCTGAAAGGAAAGAAGTAAGTTAATAACTCACGACTTACTTCTTTCCTTTCAGGTTTTAAGGTTAATTCGGTTTTGTCTTACAGGATTTAACAGTTTTTCTCTTGTTACAGGCTTATTTTGGTTATTGTTTCTTTTACAGGAGTTAATAGTCTTTTTTCTACTGATTTCGGTGTTTTTGTTGCGTTTATGGGTTTAATATGATGAGTCCGTTATTTAAGGCTATTTTTAAGGTAAGTAAATAAAGAATTGATTGTTAGTGTGTTAGCTTACGTGGTGGAGGGTATACTGGAGGAACCATCAAAGGTGCTGCTGGATAAGCTGTTTGGAATCAATAAAATCATTGATTAGTGATTATATAGAGTTGATTTGACCGATAAGTGATTATCAAAGTTGTTTTGATTATGTGATCTGGTTAATCATACGAAGGGCTACTTGGTACGCTGTTCGAAATTGATTACAAAAGCGATTAGTGATTGTTAAGTTGATCGCAATACTTCACGAATATGATTGATCACAAGATGGCTTTACTTGCGAAATTGTTGTTCTGCTACGTACACATTTAAGTTTGACAGCGTATGATCAATGTTATCAAATCTAATTTTTTAAGACAGTTGAACCTCGATAGCTCGAACACTGTTTTCTCAAAACACTTAATATCTTGATTGAATGAATAATTTGTTAGTTGACCTTACTTTGCTTGCATACGAGTAGAACTACAGATCTTGCGAACGAATTGTTAACTGGATCAAATGTTATGATTACAATTACGATTGGTATTGTCTGAAATCTTGGGCTGGGAGGTGGGATGAAAATGCGGGAAGGTGAGATGAAATTTTACATATAAACACACTCAGATTTCATTCCACCTGACTGGAAGGTGGGATGATTTTCCAACATGCCCTGATTTGCCTTTGGAGTCCGACTTATCTAGATTTAACTGTTATTGATTCGCATGGAGCGTTACTGAATCAGTGATAAAGGTATTTGATTCTTTCATTTAAATCATTATCAAAATGCTCTGTTTGGCGGAGGCTACTTTCAAGAACATTCGTGTTGTGGGCAGTCTGATTATGATCGATAACAGGGTAAATGTACTCTCCTCCGTCGGTTTCTAGTTCCGTAGTCCATCGTTCTTGGTTCTGTAGTTCGGCAGTCGGTGGTTCCGTGGTCCGTAATTTTGCGAAGAAACCCGCGGGAGGAGAGTAGGGTAAATGATTCATTAACTTTTTATCAGTCAAAATGATGCTCCAAAACCGGGTAGATTTATAAGCTCAAACTTCATAAAGGACTTGTTCTAAGCGAGTTCTCATTTTGAGTAAGACTTGGTTTCAATTGAAATTTGTTTAAGACGTAGTTGAAGCAGTTTACCTGGTGGTGGCATTGGATATGCTCCTGATCCTGATGCAGCCATATCCATTTTACCATCATCATATTTACCATCAACTGGAAGTGCAGGTGGCGGGTAAGCTGGAGGGGGGACCGCTGGTGGTGGGACTCCTGGAACTGGAGGGGGGAATGGTGGGGGAAGTGGAGGTAATGGTGCTGGTGGCCCTGGAGCCGGTGCTGCTGGTGGTGGAGGTTGTGCATCAGGAGCTGGTGCCGGTGCTGGAGCAGGGGCATCAGGGGCAGGGGCAGGAGCCGCACCATCTCCGCCAGCTGGGGCTGGGGCATCTCCTCCTGCGGGTGCTTCTTGATCCTCCTTGTCGTCTTCACCCTGGAAATTGATCAATTGATGTGAGAATGATGTTAAAGGCATTGGGATTGAGTCATTTTATATAGTCTACATATACCCAAATGTACAGTTCTTTTTGTTTGGTAGGAGCGATACTTTATTCTTATCACGTGGGTCACATGATACACGACAGAGCAGGTCTACAATACGGTACATCCTCGCATATAAGAACCTACAAAAATATGAACATACAGGCTGTTTTTCTTAAATCATGCATCTCGTAATTAAGAACCGGTTCCAGTTTGATGAAAAAATGTTCTTATTGCAGGCGTAGGAACGTTGATTTTGGATAATCGTTATTAAGTTCATTTTTGTCCCAGTTGGCTGTTAAAGTTTATATCTCCTCCCATGTTGTTTGTAAGCTTAGAATTGGGTATCGGGTACGTAATTACTTTACCAAAACAAATAACAGGCTGGACATCTTTGGTGAAGATTATAAAACGGCCTACGCACGGCGCTCTTCAAATAAGAACCTTTATACCTTGAAATTGGTCTTGGTACCTTTAAAATAAGAACCTATTTCTGCCTGGCACTCAAAATTGTAGGTTCTTATATGCGGGGATTTACTGTACTCAATGCTACTCAGTGCTACTCAGTGCTCAATGTCTTTGATACTGAATTTTGACGATTTGAAACGCTGCCTTTTAGAGGCTGTGCAGTAACGATCTCAGTATTTTGGGCTGTTGTGAAGTTTTGCATAACAAAAGACTTATCAATTAGGTGTGCCAGAAAAATATTAACTTTTGACAGGCCATGGAAATTCGTGTGCTAGCGGATTTTGAAGATTTAAAGATTCAATATTTTGTTAAGATCACAAATGATAAGCTGCAAGTTTTGGTCTCTATTTTTGGTCGACTACTTCTCGCATTATATGTGATTTCTTGAAAATTCTTAGTCCTGAAAATTATGTGTTAAGATTATGCTGAAATTAACAATTTGTTTCCTTTCCTTATTAGTCTGAAAATGCAGCTGTTCAAGTCGTAAAAAAGGGAAGAAATGGGGACAGTTTGCACTGGATGTTCTTGCAAGTATAACAAAATTATGTATTAGCTAGTTTGCTTGAGGATTACAAAGCACAAAGTATTTGATACTAACAAAATTTTACTAAGATGTAATAGCTGTATTTTCCATTTAAAGCCTCCCCAGCACAATATTTATTTGGCTACCATTAAACTATATATTTACCAATATCATCGTCTTGATATCCAGGGAGCCATGGCCTTTCAAACGGGGATTCTTTTTATTCACTCACCCGGTAGCAATAGGCCATGTATCGAAGTGATAGAACTCATACTTACTGCAGCTGGTTGCTGGACATCTTGTTCTTTTGAAACTTTGTGTTGTGGTCGTGATTTTTTACTCGACTTCTTATGCTTCTTTGCTGTTGGGAATGAAAATAAACTTTTAAATTGGCTGGCAAGTTGTTATTTATTTCCCTGAGGATTGCTGACTGACTGACTGACTGGAGCTGGAATTTCACCGAGAAATGAGAAATGCATACTAACGGCTGGTTCCCACTGTACGATGAATTATCAGTGCCTACCCATCGCCAATTTTTCAAATTTGACCTAGAATTCGACGAACGTTCATCTTGCACTAGGGACGATATCTGACTTTACAGCCTGATTTTTACGACCAGTGTGAATCAGGCTTTACAGTAAAATGTCGTTCTCAGTGCAACATGAACTTTCATCTTCTGTGTGTATTCGTTTTTAGTGTTCTCTTCGTTTGTAATTATGTAATGTCTTAAGGCAGCTTGCAACCAAAAATTGAATTTGCAAATTTACCATGTTTGGTTCTAACTTTTTGTATTTGTGTCCTCTTATTTTATTTCTAAAAACTTTGATACAAATGAATAGCTTCTAAATAAATAGCTTCTATTTATTTTCTAACTTTCAAATCTACGCTAACAATTACCGTATTTGATTGCAAGCTACCTTCGCTTGTACCTTAGTTTTCCGTTTGTATTTAAACATTCCTTTTATTTGTGATAGCAGTTACGTGTAGTTTTATGTAGCTTTTAATCATCTTTAGAATGGCCGCAGGCTAGACATAATATTTCGCCCCCTTTGGCATCGTCTCTGTAGTATTGTAGCGTAGCTTGTAGGTAGTAATATGTTTGTAAATTCTTAATGGAATACAAAAAAAAGAAGAAAAAAACTTTCATCCCAATTAAAAGATTTACGATAAGGAGAGCGATGATAGATCATCGGCGCAGTGGTAACCAGCCTTTAGTGACTGCATGCCGGGTGCGCCAAAATAAACTATGCACGTTTGACAGGCCACAATAAATCGTACACTGGACCGATTTTGAAGATTCATGACTTAATCTTTAGCAAAAAGCCTGAATTAGATTCTAGGACTTTTTTTTGCAAATTTTTCTGTTTTCAGTTTTTAGAGATAGACGCGAGCTTCTTAAAATGTTCGTTCTCGAAAACATTGAAGACGATCAAGAACGAAAATGTTAAGAAACTCGCGTCTAGCTCGTCTAGCTCTAAAAACTGAAAACAGAAGAATTTGCAAAAAGTCCTAGAATCTAATTCAGGCTTTTTGCTAAAGATTAAGCCATGAATCTTCAAAATCGGTCGAGTGTACGATTTATTATGGCCTGCCAAACGTACATAGTTTATTTTGGCGCACCCGGTACATTCTATTGATCAAATGATCCTAGTAAAAGCATAGCTTATGAATTATGCATAGAGCCGAGAACTTACCGTAGAGATCTTTTGTTATTTGCCTTCATTTTAAATGCAAGAAAATAAAGTCTTCTTCCCATTGATCTGTGTTGTTTATCATAGCTCATTATTGTTTAGTTGAAATGTTTACCCGTGAAAGTGAAATTAATTGATGTAAACATTTTCACATTCCGAATTATTATGCACATTATGTAACAAATTCATTTAGTAATTCATTTGATACGAGCATATTTCCCGTTATTCCCAAAAAAACTTTTGTCATATATTCTACAACCATGTGAATATAACTTCTTCGTTATCGCTGACAATANGAATTATTATGCACATTATGTAACAAATTCATTTAGTAATTCATTTGATACGAGCATATTTCCCGTTATTCCCAAAAAAACTTTTGTCATATATTCTACAACCATGTGAATATAACTTCTTCGTTATCGCTGACAATATTCCTTCTATCTCATCGAATAACTTTCGAATAGACCTCTCATTCGATCGAATTTCGAACAACGTGATCGCAATATTTTTACGTAAATCCAGAAACGATGACTTCGTCTTGCTTGCCTAAACGGATAACTTCGGTATCTTCACCAGTCTAATCCTTAAGTGTTATTCGCTCCAAAACTCCCGAAATATCGAATACAAAGCTACTTTATCGAAGCGAAAAATGAGCGTTTAAAGCATACATCTTATTGTTATTAATCATAGCTTATAAGATGACTTTAGAAGCTGCGATGACCTAAAATCAAATGCACTAAGTTAAAGGCAGTCTGTCACAAATTTGATTGGGTGATAATAACGATACAAAGAATAGGAAATTTGAATGGCTGCTAATCGTACTGACTTTCTGCGGCCAAAGAAAGTGAGAATGTTCAGCCCTCCTTGATTTCAAATTCACAGATTCACAAAGAAATCTTTTGTGTTGAGCTCTGACTTTGTCGCGGCCAATCAGATACGTGATGGACTGCCTAGCTCTAGCGGTAATCCCGCGGCTTTAGACACCTTGCCTCTCGGCCTAATCACTTGCGCTAAATCTTTTGTTTATCACAGAACTTACCAAAGTGTGAAGTAAGTAAAAAGTAGAAATAACTCACCGGTGACAAGGCCAGCAATTAGGCATGCTATTAACAAATACGTTAAAATCCTCATTTTGAAATAACTATCCGCCAAACCGCGGTCGTTTTTGTCTCTACACTCTTAAAATTCAGCAGCGATTTGAAAATCTGTTCGTTCCTCACTACGTAATTTGATCGACTCTTTGATGACCAAAGGGGCGAACCTATAAATTATTCATAGGCAGGTCGCCCTATGTTGGACGGGTTACTCTTTCAGATTCAGTGAATACTCACGCTCTTAGGCCAAAAGATCGCAGTGCTTGTATACCAGTCGCCCTTTTGATTATGTATAGCAATTTGCATTCCAAATTGTGTCAAAACAATTGTATTAATGCTAACTGTAGCGTGTGATTCCTAGATGTTTTTTAGTTTATGTGATATTCTGTTTATGTTTGTGCTTGCCGTATTTTGAAAGCGATATCTCTTGAAATAGGGCCATGACATAATGGAGAGAAGATGATTTCGATAATAGCATCAACAATTTAATCACCGTCGCCGGTTTTATGGGAAGAGGGGAGACAGAAAGGGGGGCCGGAAAGGGGTATTAACTCCTTGATGTGAATTCTGTTTATAGTTTTTTGCCGAATTTTGAAAGCGACAACTCTTGAAATAGGGGCATGACGTAAGGGAAGGAAATAATTTCGTTACTGGTATCGAAACTCTAATGAAAAGTGAAGGTTGTAGGAAAAGGGGGGGGGGGAGGGGGTGGCTGCCTCCCAAGACATTCGAGAGTCAGCCAACAAGAAGGCAAATAGCGATACTTCCGGTCGAAATTTCCGCCTTACGGANATATCTCTTGAAATAGGGCCATGACATAATGGAGAGAAGATGATTTCGATAATAGCATCAACAATTTAATCACCGTCGCCGGTTTTATGGGAAGAGGGGAGACAGAAAGGGGGGCCGGAAAGGGGTATTAACTCCTTGATGTGAATTCTGTTTATAGTTTTTTGCCGAATTTTGAAAGCGACAACTCTTGAAATAGGGGCATGACGTAAGGGAGAGGAAATAATTTCGTTACTGGTATCGAAACTCTAATGAAAAGTGAAGGTTGTAGGAAAAGGGGGGGGGGAGAGGGGGTGGCTGCCTCCCAAGACATTCGAGAGTCAGCCAACAAGAAGGCAAATAGCGATACTTCCGGTCGAAATTTCCGCCTTACGGATTATCTGTTGCTCTGCGTGTTGCAGACATCTAATTTACTTGTAGAAGAGTACATCGCTTTAAAGGCAGCATATCCAAACTAATATTAGGCACGTGCACACTCGTTGAAATTGCTGATGAAATGCTGACATGCATACAGCTTTTGGATGATTTGATTGGCTTAGACTGGGCCTAATTTGCCAGAATTTTCAGCCATGTAACGATTTTCCTCAAAATAAACAGCACTGTTAACCTTTTTACACATGTAACTAAAATTCGAATTCAACGCCAGAAGCATTTCTTTCAACATTTAGTTGATTTTGACACTCGAAAATTTGTAGCTAGTTCAGATCGGTACGTTCCTTGGGTTCTATTCATACAGTCCGTGAATGTAAAGTCAGTCCTACCAAAGTTTACAAGTGGTATACTTTTAAAATAAATGCAATTTGTAGACCGTGTGGAAATGTGACTAAAGCAAAGCGAATGAAAAATGTATTTCGTCAAATTGCAAGAGAAAAGTTTTAGGAGCAAATTTCAACGACAACTTGCAGAATTTCTATTACGACCAACACAATGCTGCTTGTAGTTTTGGGGAATATCTGGCAGCAACTGGTACAGGAGGGACTTTCCAGTAACCGGTTTGCAAGACAGCAGCGATCACTATCTGAGCCATTGATCAGACTTGGAAAACCAGTTCAATACACTGCACCTGCTTTCGCTTTAGAGAACAACTTTGATCATGCAACGAAAACCAGTTGCAAATCTTTGAAAAATTGACAGAACCCGAGCTGTTTGTAGCTAACTGTCTCCTCCACTTCACTGCAAAACATACCGCAGCTATGGCCAACGTAAAACTGCTGCATACATTATGATTTCTATAATTTATGACACCTGCGGAGAGGCATTGTTTTGATGGTCATGTGACCAGCTGATCCAGGGCTTTTTCGTCTACGTCCCAATATGTCCCAATATGACAAAAGGCCCTGAGGAAGAGGTTGCCACTTGTCAGATATATTCAAACGGGGTCTCAAATTCGAAGTTGAAACCTTTCCTATGCAACAGGACGAGGCAATTGCAGAACGAGGCAATTGAAGTTGATAATACTCCACAGCAGCCACACAAACGGGACAAACTTTTTTGCGATGCTCTTTACAAGAGTCTTTCNACTGCTGCATACATTATGATTTCTATAATTTATGACACCTGCGGAGAGGCATTGTTTTGATGGTCATGTGACCAGCTGATCCAGGGCTTTTTCGTCTACGTCCCAATATGTCCCAATATGACAAAAGGCCCTGAGGAAGAGGTTGCCACTTGTCAGATATATTCAAACGGGGTCTCAAATTCGAAGTTGAAACCTTTCCTATGCAACAGGACGAGGCAATTGCAGAACGAGGCAATTGAAGTTGATAATACTCCACAGCAGCCACACAAACGGGACAAACTTTTTTGCGATGCTCTTTACAAGAGTCTTTCACAATAAGATTTGGGCACAAACTTAACAAACCCTATCACAAAGTTCAGGGCTGGGTTTTTTTTATAAAGAAAATGAGTGTATTCAAATGTAAGGAAGATATCCTGCCAGATTGGAGTCCTTTTTCCGAGCCTGAGCATTCCCAGTCACTTAGATTATATGCTTCCCATTTACTAAAAGCTTCTGAATCTTCTGTTCTTAATTTATACACTCGTATCTGCTCTAAAACGTTTCGCGTGCTGAAACGTTATTAAACTTTCTCCAGAGTCGCTTGAATATGACTTTTTGGATTGTTATTACGTGGCAAGCGGATTAGCCAAAAATCCAAAGCGTCAAATTTTCGAGATCGTTTATAATTGTTTTCCAACCTTCGTTCATTAATTTCAGGTAGAAAAACCCAAACATAACCAGCAAGTTTGCGATGGATAAGGTTTCCAATATTCCTGAAACTTGTGATTAAATTGTTTATAAGTTTTGTTCATTAATTTCAGGTAGAAAGACTCAAACATAACCAGCAAGTTTGTGATGGGTAATACGTGTTCGCCGATCCTTGAATACTTCAGTAAATTTCTGACAGGTTGGTTGTTTTATCATGTTTACGTACCTGTCTGGCGTCGTCGACATAAGTCAGTCTACACTTCCACATCATTAATTCGTTAGACCGTCTACTTCGTAGATTTCATACCGGGTGCGCCAAAATAAACTATGCATGTTTGGCAGGCCACAATAAATCGTACACTGGACTGATTTTTTTGAAGATTCATGGTTTAATCTTCAGCAAAAAGCCTGAATTAGATTCTAGGATTTTTTGCACAGTTTTTTGTTTTCAGTTTTTAGAGCCAGATGCGAGTTTCTTCAAATTTTTGTTCTCGAAAACACTGAAAACGATCAAATTTTCTAAAGAATCGACATGGTTGGACAAAGAGAAAACTTGTTCGTGGTGATTTGGGATTTAGAAATAGATTAATTGTATCGATTAATTGTATCGATTAATTAATCGATTTCTAAATCCCAAATCACCACGAACAAGTTTTCTCTTTATCCATTCATGTAGAATTTCTGGAAAATATGATCGACAATTTTGATCGTTTTCAGTGTTTTCGAGAACGAAAATTTTAAGAAACTCACGTGTAGCTCTAAAACTGAAAACAAAAAAAATTACAAATTATCCTAGAATCTAATTCAGGCTTTTTGCTAAAGATTAAGGTAACTCTGCTTTCCGCTCTAGTGCACAGCGAAATGCTACCTTTTAAGATTAAATTAACGCGGAAAAATCACACCGCATCACTGCAAGAAACGTTCAAAGTCGACGAAAATATTCACTTCCGGTC
>REGL01000323.1:97531-124259 GCA_004194395.1 Aurelia aurita complex sp. Pacific
AGCAACTTCACGAAACCATGCTTTGGGTGTCTTTCGAGACTCTCGTAAGCATTCACAGATTATCAATTTCTTTTAGAGTCCACAATGAGCATGGATCTTAGATCAAGAACTAGTTTTTTTGAAAAAAACATTCTACGAGCGTTCAAATCGTTCTGCATGGGCTAAACTGTTGACCAACGCTTTTCCCCTTCGGTGTCGAAAAGTAAACAGAAATGTAAAATTCGATTGCAGGAAATCTAGCCTAGCTTTTTCAATCAGACTTGGCAAAGTTGTAGATCAACTACTTATCTAAAGATGGAGCGAAAAAACATCGAAACTTTTTCGAGTAGTTTTGGAGGTAAATCCACTCTTCTGAAATCAGCAAAAAGATTTGAGCAAGGATTTGCGAAGCCAGGGTTGACGAAAACATTGCGATTTATACATCTTTCGATTGCCCAGACTATACAGAACAACAACCTTTTTACCGCTTTTCAATAGACCGAATAATATTGGAGAAATTAACTGTTTTCTGAGGAGAGTGGTTTTGCGAAACGGCATCTCGCTGTGCACTAGAGCGGAAAGCAGAGTTACCTTAAGCTATGAATCTTCAAAATTTGGTCCAGGGTACGATTTATTGTGGCCTGCCAAACGTGCATAGTTTATTTTGGCGCACCCGTATATACACAGGGTGTCCCAGAAATGTGTGCCCCATTTGTCGCAAGTAAACCATGTTTATTAAGCAATGTTTTGCGACATGGCTCATCGGATAAGCGTTTTGTTTGGCAAGCAAATCTCAAATGTTTGGTATTTGTTTACAAGTGAATTTTGAAATTATTAAAGAGTAGTCTCACAAGCCAAATATAAAGATGCAAAAATAACTGATTACTCATCAAAAATGATACTTGTAACGCCATAGAAAAATGAAAATAAACGTATCGGGCCGTGCCCTTCGTCAGTAGTTCTTCGCTTCTGCTAAGTTCCTTTACTACTGACGAAGGACACGGCCCGATACGTTCATTTCATTTTTCTATGGCGTTAGATTTATCATTTTTGATGAGTAATCAGTTATTTTTGCTATTTATACATCGCCACACGTTTCACTGTTATTTGAATCAAATATAAATATATCCGATTCCAAGTTGGAAAGGATGCAAGTCAGATATCAAAGTCGAGGTAAAAAGCCACATCATTAATTAAATGTCAATTCTACAAAATTCCAAATAAAAATCAGACCCAAAATTTGATTAGAATTAAACTCGAAAATATGGTCGGTTTTTGATCGAGTCGTCGTCTTAATCTTAAACCAGAAGAGTACCCTTCCACGGAATTAGTGCCTTGAAGCATCGGTTCTAAGTCTATAAAAAGCTTGGTGAAAATTCTATGACCTACTTCTTTCAAGCATAGTCGGTGTAGAATTCTATTACAGTTTTCTTCGGAATAAATGGCCTGGAAGGAACTTAGGGTTTTTGCTGTAAGGGTTTTGCGTTTAGAACCTAAGATTGTGAATAAGCCGTCCTTCACAAATCAGCATCCATATACCACATGCCAAAGATTCAATTGCTCCCCTTGTGACGTCATCACCTTTTGCCAATGTAAATTATCAGTTTGGTTTATAGCATCATCTCCAAGAATAACTTTCCCAAGATTATTTTTCTTCCCCAAAATTCGATGTTTTCCTGAAACTACGACGTGCAATGAATGTTCCATAAAATCATTTCTATGTATCGTTTCTTCTATTTCAGTGTTCACTGTGATGTAAGCTTCATCGTCAGAAGGTACTGGACAAACTGTTGTCGCTGAACGGCCTACTTTTCGTCGTTTCTTCTTGATGCTTAATTTGACGTGGATTGCTGTGATAGTAAAGATGGTATGTCAGATTGTACGTTTTTGGAGTAATAATAATGTATAGGGGATTACACTGCGCCAATAGACCTTTTAGCTACAGTAAGAACCTGCAAAATAGAAACCAATTTTTCCAAAACAGCCTGTTTAGTTTCCTATTATAAGGTCATTAATCTTGAAACAGGCTGAAAAGTTTCTTATCACATGGTTAAGAAACCTTCAGATGTTTCAACTTAAATCTTTAAAGAAAATCCAGAGCAAACACTATCAAACAGTATTGCCTTGTTATCTTGTATTTGCTCGAAATTTACTCAACCTTAGCATACATGCTAGGTATATATCTATATAAGTAGATTGAGATGCTTAATTGATAACAATTTTTGGCATCTGATTTTGACAAAGAGTGCTAGATATGAGTTGATTTGGGATCCTCCTCTAAGAAACGTTCCTAAATCAGGCTGAGAAGTTTCTTATAAGAGGGCACCATTTCTAAAGAAAATCAGCCTGAGGTTTCTTCTAAAGTGGTTTCTATTTTGCGGGTTCTTTTCTACAAAACAGCTTGGATCGAGCGTTATTTTTGAACATTTTTATACGCGAGGTTTGATCGAGTGGCATTAGAGCTTCTACCACTATTGTGCACATTCGAAAATTCTTCAAAATGCATCAAAATATCGTTCAATTCAAATTCTTTCTTAGAATAGCTAAAAGGTTTATTTGTACAGAAGACTGTAGTTACGGTAAGTATAACCCGAGCCCGGAAAAATTGTACTGGAAATTTTCAATCAGCTGTTGAGCAGGGTGCTCAGAAACGAGATAGTAAACAAGACAGACGACGTGATTCCTTGTACCCATTGCGCCAAAATAAACTATGCATTGGCAGGCCACAATAAATCGTACACTGGACCGATTTTGAAGATTTATGACTTAATCGTCAGCAAAAAGCCTGGATTAGATACTGGGATTTTTGCAAATTTTTTCGTTTTCAGTTCTTAGAGCTAAAGCGAGTTTCCTAAAATTTTAGTTTTCGAAAACACTGAAAACGATAAAAAAACATCTATCAAGTTTTCTAAAGAATCGACATAAATGGACGAAGAGAGAACTTTTTCGTGGTGATTTGCGATTTAGAAATTGACCAATTCACTGTGTGCCCAGACCTGGAAACAATTAAAAAATCGGTTTTTTCGAAAACGATTCCTGTAATTTTTCTCTTATTAACAATACTCTGAACTCCCTGAAACTGAAAACCATTTTTTTTTCTATGTCTTATGGTTTTTTTTCTGTGAATTTACAAAGTTGTGAAAATCTGCAGTTTTGAATCCAATATGTGATCCAGCTGCTCCTGAAAAACTACTCATTTCTATTAAATCAATTGAAAGTGTTATACTTGTCCAAACCATTTATACTATGGCTTATCTGAAAGGAAATAGCTTCTTTTACTTGAAAGGAATTTAAGACGAGCTTAAGGAATTAAATGTGATTTTTTACAATATTATGATTATTTCATAAAAACACTACTTTTGATTTTCATGTTTTAACTGATGCATCTAAAATACTGTTTTTAAAAATTTCACAGTGTTTCACACCAAAGCCGATAGATTTTTCTCTAAGTATAACCATTCAAGAATAGGAAAATGAACGAGTTTCACGTGCAAAAACATGCGAAAACGTGGATTATATGATTTGCTACCCTAAATCATATGGGCTTTTTCGAGCTACCATTTATGGGGGACGCTTTCCACCCCCTCTGAAAACTGTCTTAGACTCACCAGAACTTAATACAACTTGGCACAGTTACAAAAAAAGTAATTTGTAACATGTAGCGTAATTTGAGTGTGGTTGCCACGCCTTGTGACGTCACAGTGACATCACAAAGTTGAAAATCTCTGAAAATCAGGCTTCAAAGTTAAATTAGTGTTGAAAGAAGATTTTGCATGAACTTTAAGCAGTTTTTGGCTCAATTTTTCAACATATTTGGTGATAAAATATTATTTTATTGAAAATGGTGATTTCGGACCGATATTTTAGCAGAAATTAACCAATTCTGATGACGTCATTTGTGCTGCTAATTTGTGCTATGTAATAAGAGACCAAAAGAACCTGCAAAATGGTGATAAACTATTACAAATGTATCATTACAGTGTTTTTATTGAAAAAGTTTAATTCAAAAAATAGGTAATTAGTTCAA
This sequence comes from Aurelia aurita complex sp. Pacific, assembly GCA_004194395.1. Lineage (NCBI taxonomy): Eukaryota > Metazoa > Cnidaria > Scyphozoa > Semaeostomeae > Ulmaridae > Aurelia > Aurelia aurita complex sp. Pacific. The sequence goes on from REGL01000323.1 coordinate 101,538, forward strand.
AATGGCAGCCAAAATGATGTCATTATAAAAAAATGGTGATGTCATCAAATTCCAGAAATTCGGGTATCAAATTGAAGCCCTTTGTTTGCTGATTCATTTGCCATATAATACTTTATAATTCAATCAAATCTTTTCATTGAAATCATTGAAAATAATGATTTTGCTGCTACCTCCTTCCGAGATTAGGACCCAGTCCCCCAAGATCGCCTCAAAACTGAAATTTTAGAACACAGCTGAATCGGGCATGTAATTGCGCATCTAATGATCCCTTCCCTGGATATATATGACAATTTTTGAAAAAAGTTATGAATTGTTTCCCGAAAATGAGATCCTGGGCACATAGTGCAATTGTAATCTACTGTACGAGAGTTCGTACTCAACCCCCAAATCCCCCTGAAAACGTTTTCTCTTTGTTCATTCATGTTGAATCTTTTAAAATTTGGATGGACGTTTTTTTGATCGTTTTCAATGTTTTCGAAAACGAACATTTTAAGAAACTTGCTTCTAGCTCTAAAAATTGAAAACGGAAAATTTGCAAAAGTCCTAGGCTTTCTGCTAAGGATTAAGTCATGAAACTTCAAAATCGGTCCAGTGTACGATTTATTGTGGCCTGCCAAACGTGCCACAATTTATTTTGGCGCACCCGGTATTATAGTTCAATGTTTGAATCTGTTTTTTTATTTTCTCTCAGACAAGGACTCACAACCAAACAGATTCTAACCATGGACTAAAATCTTATGAACCATCTGAAGAAACAGCGAATGTCTTTTATCATTCGAACGTCGAATAAAGAATCGAACTCCTCTTCGTTTCAAGGAGCGGAGCTCTGATCTAATCAGCCAATCAAAAGCTAGGAATAAGCACGTGGTCTAGTATAATTTCTCATGCAGCTTCAAGAGTTTGGGCAAGGATTGTGGAGAAACTTACCACTAGATTGATCGATAGATGTCGTTGGAGCCAGCTTCAACGTTCTTACAAGCACGTGCAATAAATTTTGTTCCGAATAGAATATTTCAATTAACATGTCACCAATTTCCGTCTGAAAATGAAAAGATCATAACAATGATTAGCTTGCTGGATTGCACAAAATGTTACGTTCCGTCTACTGGCAATAACTTCCAGTCCCTCAATCCAGCATAGGGCCCAAATCTTTCGAATCTTTAAAAAGGTAGGTGTAAAATTCTATGACATTTTTCTTTGAATTGAATGGCTTGAAAGGAACTTGTGGTACTTTCCTGTAAATCTGCCTTGGGAATGTTTTGATATCTTGATTTTTTTCAAAATGGTGGCAATTTAGTTACTTTTGAAAAATTCATGAAAAATTTTGAAAAAATTTAAATCATCGTAAATCCTAAACCAATGGAGGGAAAATGGTATAACCTTCAAGAAAGGCATAGTTTATGAAGGTCTACAACTCTACACTATGGTGTCAAGCAGAAATATGTAGCTTTTCTTGTTTAGGATTTAGAAATTTGATGACGTCATAGTCTCAATTTGATGAATGCCGCCATTTTGAAACCAATTAAGATATCAATAAATTTCCACAACAGATTTAGAGCAAAAAATCCTAAGTTTCTTCCAAGCCATTTAATTAAAAGAAAACTGTAATAGAATTTTACACCGACCTTTTTAAAGATTTGAGCCCTATGTTCCTCAATCCTCCCTTTCCTCGATCTTGAAGAACTATGAAATCAGTCTAATTTTGAAGATACTTAAAATAAACGCGGAGAGTAGAATTGTAGAACAGTCCAAAGCAGCATTTACTTGAAGGACGTCACAGGTAATTACTGCGTGCATCGATTGAAACATGCCCACTTCTCATTTTATTTCTGAAAAAGTATAGTCCTCGCCAATGGCCTGTCGCTCTTTGAGCAGTTGCCAGTTTGCACAGAAAAGGCCATTAAGCGTTCTTCTCATTGTTTCCTATGAATTTTCTTGACGTCAAATTCAGCTCAAAGGATAACAAATTGTTTGAAAGCAAGTTTCGCGTTTAGTTGATGAGGGGTTTGTCAAAAACTTTCTGTTCCTGTTTGTAAGGTGCCCCTGTAATAATAATAACAATGATAATGATAGAAATATTTACACAGGTTGAAACCTTTTCAGTGCCAAAGCCACTGTTATCAATAAGGGTCCTGTCCTTCCTTGCTTGTCCAATCATAATTCGTGATATTATTTCTTTTATGGTCTTGATCCAATCAGATTCATTTCCTTTGCTTTTGTCGCAAAGCAGGATGGGAGATGATATAAGTATGTAACTGGGGGATATCCGAAAACACTATCAGTCCAGAATGACCACATACATAGGTACCCCACGACAAAAAAAAAACAAAACAAAAACTGAACAAGAAGTACTCACCGCCGTTGAAGGAGGATTAATATATTGCACAATATCCGTTTTGATTTTCCCATAAATTTCTCTCCCTGCCAGCGCCATGCTACACTCGCCATATAAGGATCTTCTCTCATTCGAATGCCTACAATAAATAAGGAATCGAATGGTCTTCGATTCAAAGCAGCCTGTCTGCAGAGTCCGTTTGAAGACAAACGATTGCTCGAAGACGGGATTTTTCGTCATTTGGTGCATCTTTGATCGATACATATTGTCTCTCTCTGGCAGTAACATGATACAAACATAAATCCCTAATGCCCCTGAGCGTTTCTGCAAGGAATCCATGTATTGCAGAAACAGTTCTAGCTGTGTACGGTCGTGATCTAAATATTGCAGAGCAATTTTGATTTTGCCGAGAGTCCCACTACCGACAGATTGTTTTCTTGATTTGTCATACAGCTCAGGACGCACATCTAATAGCGACATTGTAAAAGAATTGAACACAAAAGGGTCATCATCAGATGACATCGGCGAGTCTCCTTGAGATGAGAGGCTTCCTCTGGATGGCAGGAAATTGTCGGATGCTGGCGAATCTTCCTCATCTGCGAGGAAGTCCTCCGCGTCTAACGATGAATATAATTCAGGAGCAATCTGTCCTTTCATAGTTGGAATTGGCTCGGTTGTCGAGAGGCTTTGCTCCGACTTTGATAAGGCGTTTCGTCTTTGTAAAAATGGGTTAATATCTTTCAGGCTGTAGGCAGATTTTCTTGCGATCTGACGTTGTTGCTTGCGCTGCCGACGTCTATGTTCGATTTCCGATAACCCTGCCAGTGAATGTCTCACTGCAAGAGATCTGTTATGGCGTCTTAATTTGACAGAATCGCTCTCAGGTTTGGCCTCATTTTCCGTTGTTGTTGTTGTTGTCGTTGCTGTTGCTGTTGCTGTTGTTTTTAGTTCTGGTTGCACTTTTTCACTGACAATTAGTCCGGGAATAACAAAGGGCTTTTCATCCGATCCCAGTAGCATAAATGGAACTTTGCTATCCTTGTGCCTTCTCTTAATTTGACGTTCGTTTTCCGTTGTATCTTCTGTTGCTTGGTAACAATTCATATATCGCTCCCAGCATGCTTTTAGTTGCTTGAAATATCGTGCGATTATCAAGGTGACGAGGGTTGCTAAGAATAACGCTCCGAGTGCAATAGAGACTGCGAGGAGAATCTCCTCCTCCTCAGTGAAATTTGAGTCATGTGACATTTCCAAGGCTTCTCAAGTCAAGTTTGCGTTAATGGCAAAGTTTAGGCCTAATGCGTCATCTGAAACGAAAAAAGAATCTTATAACAATCTCCTGCTCATTTTCTTTCGTTTCAATGGTTAATCACTTTCAAAATGTTCTTCGATGCATAGATACCACGTTGGTTGGTATTAGTGCTTTGAGAGCAGAAATATCAATATTGAAAGCTCAAATTTGCATCAACCTGCAAACCAGAGTTTTTGGCCTTTTGGCCTAAGCAAGGTCCTGAAGCACATCAAAATTAAGAACTGATATCAATGACAAATTAAGAAACTGCCCAATGGATGACTTCTGGAAAACCGAATAACATAAGATTTAATATTGTTCCAATTTGATCAAGGCTATCGTTGATTATTACGCAGTGCCTTAAGAATTTGCTTAGGAAAAATTAAGCTTTCAAGATTAACGAGTCTGATCTCGAAGCACCAATACCAACAAATGAGGTACCTATGTTCAAGTTAACTATTGATGAACATTTTTAGAGTGATAAGACATTGATTGAAGCTAAATTCACATCGCTGGAGTCAACCAAATCCGTATACATTTTTTGGGACACCCGGTACATTTTTCATGAAGTTTATTTATTACATCACAGGGTTGATTCATCCTCCGAAATTCTCAAACGGTAGATTTGGTAGGTTTGGTAGGCCTGCTGAACCTTCCGTTTCAAAAATTGGGAGGTTTGGCAGGCTTCGGGGAGATTTTAGTTTTCATTGGCGATTTATTATTTTTGCCATCACGATGAATTCAAAACTTGCTGTTTTAATTAATTTTGTGTTTAACTGGGAAATATTTTTCCGAATCTGCAAAGTCTGCTGTTTTCAGAATTTGGTAGGTTTGGACATGGTCATCGTTTGGAATGGAATTACCAATCAAACAACACCCTTAAAGTCAACGATAGCATAGACTTGCCTCAAGTCTATCTCTTCAGTCTGTCTTCCTTCTTCTTTTTTGAAAGGAACTTCCTTTCAATTCATTCAATCAATCCAAAGAAATATGTAACAGTCAACTACACCATCTTTTTAAAGATTTGAAAGCTATGCTGTTTGAAACAGCTGCTTTCAAGCACAGGTTCCAAATCTTTAAATCGGCATAAAAGGTGGGTGTAAAATTCTATAACCTATTTCTTCTTGTTGAATGGCTTGAAAGAAACTTTGGCTATTTACCTAAAATCTTACCGTTGGACTTTTCATAAATCTTCAATATTTTTCGAAATTACAATGTATTCATATTTCAACTCATTTGAGGACGTGACTTCGTCAGATTTTTAAATCATAAACCAGAAGAATGATAGACTTTTGCTTGATACCATAATTTAGACATCCATTAACTATGGTTTTAATCAAAATTATTTCATGTTGCGTCAAACAGTTTAGAAATTACGATGGTTTTAAGTTTCTTTCAAACTTTTTGTTGAATTCTTGAAAAAGAAGAAAAACACTCTAATTCTGAAAATATTTAAGATTTCGGACAAGTCCAACGGTAGAATGATAGCAAAATAGATAACGTTTCTTTGAAGTCATTCAGTTCAAACGGTTCAAAGAAATAGGTCATTAAATTCTACACCAGCCTTTATAAAGATTTGGAACCTATGCTTTGCTTTCAACAAAACGGGAAACCTCAGTTAGGAATGTTGTTACTGTTATCAGTTAAACCACAAGATGTAATCAAAGCAATTTCAAATGGAAAAATACATCTCATTCTCTGACAGAGCTTTTATCTCTTTGATCAATTGGCGCTATCAACGAAGCATTTTATCTCCGTATTTCGATCGCTACTTTCTCACTTGTACAGCTCACATGAGAAATACACGGAAATACTTTTACCAGCGGTTTTTTGGGAGATGTTTCACAAATGATACAGACTTTGTACATGCCGAGCCATTGTCACCCAAGGTCCTTTGCGAGCACGCTGCTAATTCACGATGTCTGAAAATCAAATTTGGCCTAAAGGGTTGAAGCATAGGTTCCAAATCTTTAACTTGGCGTAAAAAGGTGGGTGTAAAATTCAATGACCTATTTCTTCTGATTGAATGGCTTGAAAGGAACTTTAGATACTTATCTATAATTCTACCGTTGGACTTTTCAGAAATTTTGAATATTTTTTTAAAATTACAGCGTATTCTAAATTTCAGCTCATTTGAGGGTGTGACGTCATCAAATTTCTAAATCATAAACCAGATGATTGACAGACTTTAGCTTGATACCATATTGTAGGCATTCATAAGCTATGGTTTTCTTCGAAATTACTTCATGTTGCGTCAAACGGTTTAGAAATTACGATTGTTTTAAGTTTTTTGGGAAACTTTTCTTGAATTCCTGAAAAAGAGGAAAAACACTCGAACTCTGAAAATATTAAAGATTTCAGAAAAGTCCAACTGTAGAATTATAGAGAAATAGCAAAAGTTTCTTTGAAGTCATTCAGTACAAAGAAATAAGTCACTCAAGTTTACACCAGCTTTTTTAAAGATTTGGAACCTATGCTAGGGGTTGATTATATGAGAGTTTTCAGCCCGTTTGTAACTTTAGCCGGGCTGAAAGTTCAGCCCGCTCTTGTGTAGAAGCAAACCAACAGTGTCTAACTACCTATGGTGCGTGTGCCTGCAAAGGATGCTGGGAAACAGTGATTTTTGAACAATTTTCTGCATTTGCGTCAAAGATGCGCTTGTGCTCATGTTGTTCACTCACGTCTTTTGAAAGCATATTGCGCTATAGAAAAATGACAAAGGAAGCATGAAAACATTACTATGATATCAACAAACAAGACTTTGCATCATTGTAACTGCCCACGGAGGTAATTCTGTTACTACGGTGGCACATAATACCACGCCCCCACTGTCTTTAACTTGAATGAATGCCTGCCAAGGCTTGCTTGATGCCTTCAGAGCCGGGCACCCGCTCACGCAGCTCCACTACAACTCCGAAAAATTGTCCTTACATCCTAAGCTAATGTTAAAACATGGAACTTCAGCTCATGGAACTTAACGCTGGAAGGGACGCTATGATCGAAATTTTATCTGCGATCTGAAGAGTTTGGTTCGGCTTGAATCTAAACTATTCTGTCTTCCAAGTCAGAGGATTACACTGGTGCTACAGGGGTGGATCCACCTAAAGTTAAAGGGGAGGGGGCAGTCTGCAGAGAGGGCAACTAAAATACGATTGGAAATAAGCTTGCAAAAATTGTTGGACTCCTACTGAAGAAAACTTTTAGGGTTTTCTTCTAAATCTTGCCTTATTTGTACGTATTCCCCCCACATTGAAATGAAATAGGGTAATAAAACAGCTGAAAAGGAGTGGGCTAGGATTGATCATGATGAGGGGTGCTCTTCTCGCCAAAGGTGGGGCACCAAGCTGAGTTTTCCTTGTGGGGGGGGGGGGTGCAGTTGCCTCCATTTGCCCTCCCCTAAATCTGCCGCTGGTGCATCGAAATAACCTAAATGATTACCTTCATGATAATAATGCTAACTTTCCTGTCCTCAATTATTCTATTCCACCATTCCTCCCTTCCATGTTCCATGTGTTAGGAGTACTGTTAACGATGGAGGTTTGCATTACCTCACGTCGCGTTACGCTTATCCGTTTGTTTTTGGTGATCTATTTGGGATGAGGCGTAATTGAGTTTGGATTAGAAATGTTTGTTTCTAATTGCAGGTAATTCTATATCCCCTCCCCACACATGCTCAACAGGATATGTTCGGGGTTTGACTTTAGGTTCCTAGGCTATCTTTAAAATATGGAATGATGGAATGGAGTGATGAAATGATGGAAAGCTGTTAAATATTTGGAATTTATCTTTTAAACTTCAATACGGAATGANGTTAAAGGGGAGGGGGCAGTCTGCAGAGAGGGCAACTAAAATACGATAGGAAATGAGCTTGCAAAAATGTTTGGACTCCTACTGAAGAAAACTTTTAGGGTTTTCTTCTAAATCTTGCCTTTATTTGTACGTATTCCCCCCACATTCAAATAAAACAGGGTAATAAAACAGCTGAAAAGGAGCGGGCTAGGATTGATCATGATGAGGGGTGCTCTTATCGCCAAAGGTGGGGCACCAAGCTGAGTTTTCCTTGTGGGGGGGGGGTGCAGTTGCCTCCATTTGCTCTCCCCTAAATCTGCCGCTGGTGCATCGAAATAACCTAAATGATTACCTTCATGATAATAATGCTAACTTTCCTGTCCTCAATTATTCTATTCCACCATTCCTCCCTTTCATGTTCCATGTGTTAGGAGTACTGTTAACGATGGAGGTTTGCATTACCTCACGTCGCGTTAGGCTTATTCGTTTGTTTTTGGTGATCTATTTGGGATGAGGCGTAATTGAGTTTGGATTAGAAATGTTTGTTTCTAATTGCAGGTAATTCTATATCCCCTCCCCACACATGCTCAACAGGATATGTTGGGGGTATGACTTTAGGTTCCTAGGCTATCTTTAAAATATGGAATGATGGAATGGAGTGATGAAATGATGGAAAGCTGTTAAATATTTGGAATTTATCTTTTAAACTTCAATACGGAATGAATTGAGAAATTGAGAAAACACGGAATGGTGCTGGTAAACGAATGATTTACTCGATTTTCTTGATTTTCCCCGCACAATGTTAGTTGAAAGCAACTTGACATCCTATTGAAGTTTAAGAGAAATTCCAAATATGTAACAGGTATTCCATCATTCCATTCCATCATTTTATATTCCGTGTTTTAACGATTTAACTATAAAGTAACTTTTGCCTATGAGAGTACTGCAGCCCCAACTATACTAGCCTGCGTGCAGACCTGCTTTCAATTTGGATGATTCATTCATCATCTCAATACACCCTTCCCTTTTGAGATGAAATTAGTTCCCCCCTATTTGAGGCTTCCAGAAACTCCCTCACATATGGTGGAAAGGATTGTGGTAGATTTGATGGAAAAGCTTGTGCGGTGGTTGCCAACAATTACATCATATAACCAATGATTTCATTTGATTCTTCTGAGATAACGAGTAAAAATGTTCATCATCACAAGACAAGACAATTATTAGCCATGTTTTTGTTGGCTGGTTGGTTAACCATCATGACGTTCTCATAACGCAGGCATTTTGCTTGTTACTGACTCCAACCTAAATCACTTGGGGACACACATTTTTGATTGCGGTATGCCTTCCCAGACGAATCCAGTCAAAATGTCTGCTCTCCTGACCTAAGTATTCCCAAAAAGCTATTGTATTTTGAAAAATTTAGGTTCACCAACAATGTTTTTGGCAGTAAAGTAGAATGGCAGTTTAGCCAAAATGTTAGCGGCCAAAATACTTTGGTCTGAATTCGCTTTTGGAAGTACTGCAGCAAGAATTGATGACCCATCCCTAATAAAGGTAAAATCTCAAATTAGCAACTTGTTGTGTTCTCCTTGATCTTTATACCTTTTATTATTTCAATTCCCAGGAAAAATAAAACAGTCGGCCCTGGTTTTATTTCTTCCTGAACAAAAAAAGATAAAATCGATTCATACTTCTCCATGTATTAGCTCTTTGCGTTTCATCTCCCAGTCAAAATCTAAATAATCCTTCTCTTATTTCTTCCCAAATAAACACAACATCAATTCCTCTTCCTCCACGTTCTAACAGATTCTATATATTGACAGTACCAAGTCTGATCTTTCTATTTTCATTCTTTGTATTCCCAGTCAAAACGAGTCTGCTTCCTACCGATGTTTTCAATGTATCAAAGACGTTCTGTTTTCACAAACCTGTTTGCTGTATATTTTTCCATGGATACCTCAGAAACTATAAACAGTTAGCTCTGTTGAAAGCATTTAAAATACTCCGTTATCTCCAAATACTCGCTGCGTTACAGAGACTTTTATCACCTAAGAGATTGTAGTACAGTAAAAACCCACACATAAGAACCTAAGATTGTTAACTCAGCCTGTTTAGGTTCTTATGCAATGAGGCACATCTAGTAATCAGGGTGTAGGTTCTTGATATAGGAAAATATGTGAATCTAATATAAATCTTAGCCAAACCTATTTGCACTCTTGACCCTATAAATTTCAACCCAATCGTACCCAGTTTACCCCTGCGTGCCCTGCCTATCACAGTTCTGTAAGAGATGTTTTGGAGTTCACAAAAGAGGTTGATTGGCAAAAATGTTGCAGTATCGAAGCTCTTCTGTCGTATTTCCATGTCTTGAAATCAAATGATAAATTTACAATGATCAATCCCTCAAATTATTGTGGAGACGAAGTGCTGACCCTCGTACCACTACTACCACACCAAATGAAAACAAAACAGAAATTTCCTTGCTCAATATACTTACATTTTATTTTCCAAAGTTGTCTCTGGCGAAGGCCCAAATCCTTTCTGTCTGCCTTCCTGTAAATTCAGCCACAAAATAACAAATGTTACCACGATTCGTTATTAAATTCACCGGTCGACTTTCTTGCTGTCAGGAGAGCCGAGCCGACGTAAATTCTCAAAACAGCGAACCGTTTTGAGAAATGATAATGCCTCTTATCTCTTGTATTTCATCAAAAAGATTTTCATGCTCGAACTACAGACTTTGTTTCCCACCAAAGAAAGGCCTTGTTCCAGGGTCTTGTCCTTTTGTATTCAGTTCTTTTGATAGTTCCAGTATTTCGTCACTGCCGTTATTCTACTGTTGTTGGCAGTATAGTGGTAGTGGCTTGTGTCCTTGCTGACTGTTGTTGATTTATGCTTCACGCTATCAAACCTGATCAAAGCAAACCTATGTGCATCATACTTGGGTTAAGTGTCATGTTGTCTGCACGCAGGCTAGTGTCAGTACTGATATTCCTGACAATCATGTGGTAAGCCCAGTTTTGACCATAGATCTATACACGTTTTTTTTATAAGAAACTGGTTTATAAGAAACTAGTACTACGATGACCAAAAATTTAAGAAACTCTAGTACTACGCTCAAGAACAGTTAAGAAACTCTAAAACTTTATTTCTGTATGTCTCTCTTATTCTATGTCTCTCTAACAAAGGTACCTTCATCTTTTCTTGACTGCAAAATTGGTAAATTTTTGACTTAATGTGCATGGCTTCTTCTTGATGACAATGTCAATGCAAAATGGAAGCCCTTTGTCGAGAAGAAGGCTCAACTTCGAACAATACCGCAATTTTAGGCCCAAAAANGCAAAGTCTTGCTTTGAACTTGAGTGAATGTATGCCATCAGAAGTCACTTCGTTTTGAATCATACTCAGAAATAACAGGAAACTATTTTCAACTTGAATTCTGAATTTGCTGCGTTGCGTGCGTCCTTGGCAAAGCTCTTCTATCGTGTAATACTCAAAAGTTCGCAAAAGTTCATAAGAAACCGCACGGAATAGCTTCTTGGCTAAATATTCAATATTTGGTAAAATGCTATAGACTGATTTCTTGTTTGTAGTTATCGCGATGATCAGGGGTGGCGCCAGAAATCTTCCGACAGGGGGGCTGGAACTTCCGACAGGGGGGCTAAAATGGCTAGAAAATGCAGTTTTCGTACGTTATTTTGCCAAATTTCCTCCGACAATAACCCAAAATTTCCTCCGACGGGGGGGCTAGATGCTTCCGACGGGGGGCTGTAGCCCCCCCTAGCCCTCCCCTGGCGCCACCCCTGGCGATGAGACTGATGGACGCTTTTTGAAGCTTATTGCTGTCATCCAATTCAATGAAAAAAGCGGAAATTGGGACTGAAGTAGTTAGTTTAAAATGCTTTTGCTCAAAACAAGTTTTTTTCATGCCTTTATTTCGTCATCTGTCTCCAAGCCTGCGTGCAGACTCGGCTAGTTTAGGAAATCGAATTGAGTTGAATGGAAAATAGAAAATTCAACTTTCAATTTTCCATTCAACTCAATTCGATTTCAATTTTCAATTTTCGATTCAACTCAATTCAATTTCGTAAACCAGGAAAGCAGTCGAGTCTGCACGCAGGCTACTGTCTCCCAATAGAATGAAACAACAATCATCTATTAAAACTATCTGATCTGGTCCTTGGTGCAAATACACAAAATTAGCCTCACACCATAAGAACTCTCAAGTTACGCTCATCTCATTGAGTCGGATTGACGATGTTGTTGTCTCTCCACTGAGGGCCTTATTACTTCCCCAGAGCTGTGAAACCGGAAAAAAATGACAATCTGCTACAGTTTTTCATCGTAATCATGCTGCAATCAGAATATGGCCTAAAGGAAGGCGGTTTTTGCATTTGTGGCTTCAGTAAGCATTCATTTAAATACTGGTAGCCAGTGTTATGTACAGCAGTTCTGGAAAACTGCTTTTTGTTGCATTTTAGATCCGGTGCTCTTGAGGAAAAAGTAGCTGGTGATTTAGGCCTTGTAGCCTAGATCTTTTAGCCATTCTAGAAAATGATCCGATTCGAGCGATGTCTTGATACATTTTTTTGCATCTGGTTTGTGAATGCGAAAACTTATTCCTGTGAAAATTAGTCCCGCTCTCCCCTACATTTCTTTGTTTGTTATTTCATGCGTTCTTGTAAATTTTGGCTCAAAAAGCAGTTGTCCTCGGTGAATTTTGATAGATTATAAAGTTCAGTTTTGTGAAGAAGCTTTATTAAGAAACTCCACTAGAAGCGTTTACTGTAAGATAAGAATTGTGCCCAAAATTAAGAAACCCTACCAAAAAGCTCACAGCCAAGTTTGTTACGACAGAGTTAATAGATCGTTCTATTAACTCTTGGTTACAAGAAATCAGTTTCGCTGAGAGGTTGCTATGAAGAAAATCCACAAAAGTAACATCAGTATAATTTATAAAACAGGATTAAAACAAAGAAAGGACTTGATCTTTATTAAAACATCGGCCACTGCACTGCGCAGTTCAGCGATGAAAAATGTTTGTAAAAACTATAAAGGGAAGAGATGAATAGAGAAACGAATAGAGAAATAAATAGAGAGGATTTAGAAAAGTGATGTTGTTAGTTTTCTTGTGTAAACAGTTCAGATCAATAAACGACGGTCACCACGAACAGTAGGAAGGTTTTATTCTTTGACTCATGTAGGGACTTGAATGAAATGAAAAAGTTGCAAACAGTGGTAGTAAACAGTCAGTAAGACCAAACAGTGATTTAGTTAGCCTCACTCTATAAAGACCCTCAAGTTACGCTCATCTTATATACAGGGTGAGTCAGAAAAAAGAATCCCCGTTTGAAAGGTCACGGCGCCCTGGATATCAAGACAATGATGTCGGCAAATATATAGTTTAATGTTAGACATCTTCAAATCTATTATAAAATTTACCTGACTGAAATCGGCCACTCCATTCAGAAATTATGAGGGATTTTCTCGAGAAAGCCTCTTCAAAAACCTTCAAAACGTGCCCAAAATCATGATCAAATTTCCCTAACATTTCTGTCTTACATTGGCCTTACAGCAATTCTCCCAAGAGGATAAAATACATGAATTTGTGTGAGTGTCATCAATTTTAGGAAGGAAAATTTGCTCATTGTTTTCATTCGTTTTTGCAGGTTTTTGGAAGGGGCTTTCTGCAGAAACTTACCCATTTCCATGGGAAGGAATGGCCGATTAAGGCCGGGTAAATTACTGAACTTAATTTTCACATACTGGCAATAAAGCAAGACTCTTTTCTGACTCACCCGGTATAAAAGTTACGAATATTTTTTTCCGAATTTTGCAAACCAGGCCTAAAATCCTTGATAAACCACGGGTGAAGTGAAGATCAAATATTGGCCTACCTACCAAGCATGCTTTATTCAGCAAAGGACTGGACGTATATTGCGAAGGTTGTTGATTATTGGGCATCAGTTCACAATGGACAAAAACTAAGGTAGGCCAACATTTTATCTTCACGTCGCCCGTGGATAAACTTCACATTAATTTCTGTGCTGTCCCTTATGCTCCTTCTTTTTTTATGCAGGAAAAATGGAAAAGACAACATTCATTGTAACTTCCAAGAGCCGTTATTAGAGGTATGCAGCTGACAATATTTCTTTCAATATAAATATAATTCATTTGTTTAATTTTTTATTAGATATCAGTTTCGAGAATTCCTTTATGAGATTTCCACCAGTCTTAATATTTACTTTCGACGAGGTACGCGAAAAACTTTTTGTTGATGTAAGGTTAATTGGGACGGTGATGTTCTATGAGTGTTCTAACTTTTTACGTTTCTTTGCATATATGAATATACCTGTTTTTGTGAAGTGCGTTAATCTGTGATTAAGAGTTTAGAAGGGCGTGTAGCTCTGTGGATAGGTTTTCTTCGTAATATAAAAGAGCGGACGAGTTATTTAGTGCAAAGAAAACGATTATTTAAAAAAATTGTTCTTTTAGCTTGTTGTGTCTTCTCTTAACATGAATAGAGATGGTTTAATTTCGTTAATTATTTGCCCTGATTTCCACCAGTTTTCACATTAGCTTTCGATGATGTATGTGAAACTCCATGTTGAATATATGGCGCATTTGCACTCTGTGATATCCTGTTAATGTTTTTAGTTATAACAGTGCCTCTGGCGGATGCTTTCTTGTGCCATGATTTTGATTTATGATGCTTATGATGATTATTGTGTCGTTTATGAGTATGTTTTTTAGCGAATTTCCTGTGCTTCTTTTTCTTAGGGAAGCCAACGGGAATTCTATTCTCCCATGGTTTCTTTGCTTTCTTTCCCTTCTTTTTCTTTCCTTTCCCTTTCTTTCCCTTCTTTTTGTGATGTTTTGCCTTCTTCGGTTTTGTAGGTTTAGCCATCGGCGGCTCCGTCGGTACCTCTGGAGGTTTCATTGATTCAACTGCTGTTGGTGTTATTTTCTCCTGCGCAGTTGCCTTCGGAGTTGTTTGCTCCTCCGCAGTTGCCTTTGGAGTTGTTTGCTCCTCCGCAGTTACCTTTTGAGTTGTTGTTTTGTCTACACTTACAGCTTTAGTTGGCAATATGACCGGCTGTTCTGGTTCAACTTCATTCGGTTTGACATCTGGCCAACCTCCAGCGCTTGGTTGCTCAGGTGCTTTCGTTGTTGTTGCAGGCTGCGGTTTTGTAGGCACTGGAACGGCAGTAGGCGTCTTGTCACCTTCTTTTTCTTTCTGTGGTTTTTCCGTTGGTTTGTGTTCATCCGGTTTTTCTTCAGCAGGTTCCGGTTGGTCTGGTTCTTTATCTGGCTCTTCCTCCTCTTCACCTTCGGACTGTGGATGTTGTGGCGGTTTCGGATCGGTTGGTACTGCAGCTGGTGCCTTCGGGAGTTCACTTGTTGGTTTCACTGCGGCAGATGGCATCTTAGTTGTAGGTTTCTCTTCCGGTTTCGTTTCTTCTTGCTCTTCCGCTTCTTCTTGCTCCTCAGCTTGAGTTGTCTCTTCCTCCTGCTCCTCAGCTGGTTTCTCTTCGGCTATATCCGGTTTCAATCCTTCTTGGTCCTCCTCTGGCGGTCCTTTGAGTGGATTTGATTCATCTTTCTCGTCCTCTGGTTTTACGTTTGGTGGGGGTGGCTTCTGTTGTTGCACATCCGGTTTCTCTTTCGATTGAACAGGAACTGCTACAGGCTTCCTTTCTGGCTGTTTTGTTGGCTGCTGTGGTGCCGCAGTTGGTTCCGGTGGTGGGGCGACGGTTGGTTTCGATTCTTCGTCTTCGGTTTCCTCAGTGTTGTCTTCATTTTCAGAAGATTCAGGCTTTTCTTCTGTTTGTTCTTCTTCCGGTTTCTGTCCTGGTGATGCTGGTTCAACCGGAACAGCTACTGGTTTCTTCTCTTCATTCGGTTTTGATTCCTCTTGGCTTGGTTTCGATTCCTCTTCTTCGGTCTCCTGAGTGGTTTCTTCATTTTCGGAAGTTTGCGGTTTGTCTTCTTCCGGTTTCTGTCCTGGTGATGCTGGTTCAACCGGAACAGCTACTGGTTTCTTCTCTTCATTTGGTTTTGATTCCTCTTGGCTTGGTTTTGATTCCTCCTCTTCGGTCTCCTGAGTGGTTTCTTCATTTTCGGAAGTTTCCGGTTTGTCTTCTTCCGGTTTCTGTGCAGGTGATTCTGGGTTAATCGGAACAGCTACTGGTTTCTTCTCTTCATTCGGTTTTGATTCCTCTTGGCTTGGTTTCGATTCCTCCTCTTCGGTCTCCTGAGTGGTTTCTTCATTTTCGGAAGTTTCCGGTTTCTCTTCTTCTGGCTTATTCGCTGGCGCTGCCGGTTCAATCTCAACGACTGCCGGTTTCTTGTCCTCACTCGGTTTCGATTCCTCTTCTTCTGCCTCCTCAGTTTCATTCTCAGAAGATTGTGGTTTCTCTCCTTGTTTTTCAGCTTCCGGTTTTTTTGCAGGTGATGCCGGGTCAATCGGAACGGCTACCGGTTTTTTGTCCTCATTCGGTTTCTTAGCTTCTGTTGGTTGACCGGAACTGGTTGTTGGTTTTTCTTGTGCTTGTTCCGCTCCCTTTTGTGGCGCCTCCGTAGGGACGTTTGGTGGAGCCGTCTCCTCTCCTGTTGTTGGTTCAGGTTCTTTGTTTTCATCTTCCTTCTCGCCTTCCTCATTTTCCTCTTTCTCTTCTTCTTGTTTCTCTTCGCAAAGAAATTAAGATGGAGGTTAGAATTAAATCAAAATCAAGTGATTTTTCAGAAATATTTTTTAAGTGGGCTTAAAGGATTTCTAGCAATTTAAAGCTAATCTAGACCCGCTATGCATGCCGCATCCAGGCATGGGACCTCTAGTTTAACGGCTGTTCCGAAGGTGAAGAGAGACTTGAACATGATGTCATTGGTCTGGTCATAGATTTGGCGAATTTTTCGAAAGAGAACTTGCACCTACTGATGATATCATCAAAATTTGATATGGTGTTTATCAGGAAAATTTTAACGAGCTTTCATTTGAATTCCTAAATCATGGATTTCTGGCTAACAGTGCCATGTCTTGTTGCATACTGTTTCTCAAACTAAGCTTTTTCGTGCGAATTTCATCGTCTCCCTCCTTCAAGAACAAAACGAGAATCACCTGACAGAAGTGCAGTATAAGAAAATTTGAAAAGATCAATAACCTAATCAAAATTTTAGGCGATTTTCCAAAGGTGCATTTTTTTTACCCACCCTAAGTGCAATTCTAAGAAAATTTGAAAAGATCAATAACCTAATCAAAATTTTAGGCGATTTTCCAAAGGTGCATTTTTTTTACCCACCCTAAGTGCAATTCTAAGAAAATTTGAAAAGATCAATAACCTAATCAAAATTTTAGGCGATTTTCCAAAGGTGCATTTTTTTTACCCACCCGACAGCATTCAGGTTTTTTATGTGCGAGTGTTTTGCAATTAGGTAACGAACAAATCTCCTACTTGACTTACCTAATAGACCTTTTAGCTATTCACAAAAGAGCCTGGATCGAGCGTTATTTTTATGCATTTTTATACACGAGGTTCGATCGTGTGGCGTTAGAGTTTCTATCAATATTGTGCACATTCAAAAATTCTACTAAATGTATCAAAATATCGTTCGATTTTTATTCATTTCAGAGTAGCTAAAAGGTATAATTATATTGTCGAGAAGAGCCTGGCCTAGATGCGACTGTGTAAAAACGGAGACAACTGATGTTACAGCTCCTTCACAATCACCAGTGCGGGGCACAATTATTTTGGGACACCCTGTGCTACCCACAGAAAAATAAGCTATTCACAAAAGAGCCTGGATCGAGCGTTATTTTTATGCATTTTTATACACGAGGTTCGAGTGTGTGGCGTTAGAGCTTCTATCACTATTGTGCACAGTCAAAATTCTACAAAATGTAGCAAAATATCGTTCGATTTTTTTTCATTTCAGAGTAGCTAAAAGGTATAATTATATTGTCGAGAAGAGCCTGGCCTAGATGCGACTGTGTAAAAACGGAGACAACTGATGTTACAGCTCCTTCACAATCACCAGTGCGGGGCACAATTATTTTGGGACACCTTGTGCTACCCACAGAAAAATTGAGTTGAATACGTCCACCCCAGTCCACGCCCTGACGACGCCCTTGATTGAATCTGGATAAGCGAGATATGACTGACCTGACCATATATTTTATTAGAATCTCTCACCTTCTTTTTCCTGTCCTGCTGGAAGCCCGACTGCTACTTGCTGCGATGTAGGCTTGTTTGTGGGAGGAGCAGTTGGTTTCGATTCCTCAGTTTCAGATTCGGTTTGTTCAGTTTCCTCTTCCTCTTCTTCCTCTCCAGTATTCTCCTTATTTTGATCTTCCGGTTTCTCTTCAACAGGTTGTCCTACGGGCACTGGTTTTTTATCCTCATTTGGTTTGCTTTCAGATCCCGGTTTCGGTTTCGTATGGCCAGTTTCGAGTTCCCCTTCTTCAGTTTCTTCTTCTTCTTCTTCCTTGCTTTCTTGCTTTTCTTTTGCCTGTTTCAACCCTGGTGGCAGGGGTATTTTACCGATAACAATCGGCGGAAGAATAATTGGCAAAAGTGGGCTTCCTTGGCGTGGTTTTTCCGCTTTTGTTTCTTCTTCTTTTGGTTTTTCTTTCTGTTCCTCGGCCTTTTCTTCCGTTTCTTCTTTTCCTTCATTCGCTTTTTCTGAGTCAAAAGAGAATACCGTTTTTGTATTTTATTTTTAATGGCCGTTGATATACTGCAAAAGCTCTATCTAGCCCCCAGGGGGGCTTATTTAATTTCGGGAACTCCAGATGGGGGAGCTTAAAGGAGAGGGGGCTTATTAGAGAGGGGGGCTTACTCATAAAGTCAAACCAACCCCATATTTGTGAATTCAACAAACAATTTTATTAGTCAAATACATAAATTTAACACAGTTTTATCCTAAACCATATTGAACTTAACGTGCAAACTTGTTTAGCTAAATGAATGGAACATCTTTGGTAACTCATGGAGTTTGATATGAGGGGGGGGGGTTTAACAGAGAGGGGGCTTACTCAAACTTTTGGCTCAGAGGGAAAGGGCTTATTAGAGAGGGTGGCTTAATAGAGAGGGGAGGTTATGGTTAATTGCGCTTTTACGTTATACATAAACCTTTATAATTATGTCTGATATAAGAAACCCCCGTACAGTTTAATTCATCAGTCATATTGTTCCATACTAGCAAAGGATATGAAGACTATAAGCAGGCTCCAGATACCAAACGATTTAAGTAACTGTGTTAGAATCATCGAACCTAGCCTGCGTGCAGACTCCACTGATTTATTTTCAAAGTGGTTAGGGGAAACCTCTCTACAAAGAAATCAGTAGAGTCTACACGCAGGCTACATCGAACCTAGCACGTTCGGTATTTCTAAAACAGTCAGAAATGCAGTTTAGTTATTTACTTGGGCAGTAGACTTATGATCTCGAGTCTCTTGTCTCTGAAGTCTTGGACTCTCGTGCTCTTTGACTTGATGATGGCGCCTCAGTCAACAGAGATAAAAGGGAGTCATCGTCACAAGTCTACTTCAGCAATTGGTATGTCATGCTTTCATATTGTGTGAAACCTGTTCAGTTGTATGCTTAATTTCATCCGCAAAAGAAAAAGTCCTTAGTTTTGTATGTCGGTTATTTGACTATTTTTTTTAACTTTCAAAGACTTGTGTGCTTTGGAAGGATCGAGAGCCAAATGCTCAAATATTTGGAATACCGGGTGACCCAGAAAAAAGTGACCCCACTAGCCTGCGCACAGACTTTACTATTTTGCGAAGGAGGAAAGGAAGAACCCGTTCCTTTCCTCCTCCGCAAAATAGTAAAGTCTGTGCGCAGGCTATGACCCTACGCAATCTGTTACAGAAGATTAGATAAGTGGCCGATTGAAATGCTTCAAACGTTGTTCTGTCGCTAAAAGACTAGCCTATGCTATGAGTATTTTTAGCAATTTTTTTGGCAAGGTAAATTTCCAAGACTAAAGATTTCGAGGAAAAAGTCATAGCTGAAATCCTCAAAAATTCGACAAAAACAGGGGATGGATTTACAGTCATTTCAAATCTTCAAAACAACGAGGAGCGTGTTTCATTTCGACCTGGGACCAGTTCCCAGTGGGACCTTCGACCAGTTTATTGTCCCTAGGTACTTAAAGATATTTTTAGGTAAAATGAAACACGCTTCTCCTTGTTTTGAAGATTTGAAATGGCTTTAAATCGATCCTCTGTTTTTGACAACTTTTTGAGGGTATCAAGTCTGCCCTTTTCTTCAAAATCCTTAATTCGGGAACTCTACCGTGCCCAAAAAATTGCAAAAAATGCTCATAGTGTAGGCTAATCTTTTAGCGACGGAACAACGTTTGAAATATTTCAATCAGCCAACTACTTTTTCTTCTATAACAGATTGCGTTGGGTCACTTTTTTCTGGGTCACCCGGTACAATAAAGAACCTTGAATAAGAACGTACAACTTTGCAAGTCAGCTTTGTGTTCTTGTACAATGAATGCAATGTATTGGTTCTTATAAAATGAGGGTTTGATTCGCTATTTCAGACGATAGGTTCTTAATCCACTAGGTTCTTTTTCGGGGGTTATGCTGTAACCAAGGTTTTCAATGATAGACCTTTTAGCTATTCTACAAAAGAGCCTGGATCGAGCATTTTTTTTTTACATTTTTATACTCGAGGTTCGATCGAGTGGCGTTAGAGCTTCTATCACTATTGTGCACATTCGAAAATTCTACGAAATGTAGCGAAAAATCGTTCGATTCTGATTCTTTTCAGAATAGCTGAAGGCTCTATTGCTGCGTTGACGACAATGTGCAACATCTTTTCACGATGCCAAAACAATTTCAAAGCTCAAATATTTGAGAGCGTCAGCTCCAACATTGGATGTTTAATTTTTCATACCAATGATGTTTTTCTGTAGCAAAAGCAACGAACTATCATGGAGTAAATTTTAAAGTTTTAGCTTCATTTATTTTCATCAACTTCATTGTAATTACCTTCTTCGGCATTCTCATTCATAAGCTCCTCGTCACCCTCCTTTTCATTATCACCAGCCTCTTTATCAACATTTGGGTCTTTTTTGTTCGTTGGTAAGGTAGGTGGTGCCTCCTCTTCGCTACTTGCGGGTGCAACTGGAGTTTTGTTTGGCTGCTCTTCTACCTTTGATCCTTCACCAGTTTCTTCCTGTTTCTCTGTCTCTTGGGATGCATCAGTGTCGCTAGCTAGAATTGCAAGATTAGGTTCTATATGTATGAGGTTTTTTCTTTGAGAAAGTCAGCCGCTGCCGTTAAACGTGGCGATGTTGGGAAAGTCCAGTACCATCGAATATGAGGCTAAATGTCGTTTAAGATAGCCTATTGTTTTTGGGAACTGGAAGCATGCCAAAAAGGAAAGCAAACGCTAGAAGAAGCAATGGCATGTTTAGGTTTTTCTTTGTCCTTTCATGGGCAATAATGCACCGTTAATGTGGCCTATATTATGATCAAAATTGTATTCTCGCTCACTGTGTGTTTTTTCCCTTCCGCGGAATTGCGAGTAAACCTTGATAATGTTGCTATTCCTTCGTTCTTCTCTCGCGAATGTCGTCATCATTCAAATACGGTTGAAACCGTTCGAGCTCTTATTTCCTTTTGTTTGAAATGAGACTTATCACTGCGTAGGAGCTCGAATGGTTTCAACTATATTTGAATAATGGCGGCATTCGATCCTCCTTGTTGTGACGAGAGAAGAACGAAGGAATAGCAACATTATCAAGCTTTACTCGCAATCCCGGGGAAGAGGAACAACACAATGAGTAAGAATACAATTTTGATCATAATATAGGCCACCTCAGCGGTGCATTATTGCTCATGGTCCTATTTAGAAAACTGTGCCATATTGCTCATTTTATTCACTTCAGGGAAGCAAATAGAGTGGAACAGCCGCCAATGCAGACACTTATCACCAATGCGGTAAATGCGAGCATGGAAGAAGTGGCCAGGAAAGCAGCTTACGCAGCAGCCACAAATGTCGTGAACAACTGCAGGGAAGCAAGTAGAGTGAAACAGCCGCCATTACCACCCAAGCCCCTGATTTCGATTCAATCAGCGCCCTCAAACCAAACAAGGATTACCAGTCAAGCAGAGAACACTGCCCAGCCTTTATCCGAAATGTATTTTGCCGATGGTGGATTCAGCCCTGAAATCCCAAACACATATGTCAAGCAGATCCAATCGGGTAAGTTTATTTATTTAATTTCATTCTACCGGATGGGTCAATGAAAAGAATCCCCGTTTCAAAGTTCATGGCTCCCTGGATATGAAGACCATGGTATCGGGAAATATATAGTTTAATGGTAGACATGTTCAAATCCATTTTAAAAATTCACCTGACTAAAATCGGCCACTCCCTTCTGAAATCATGAAGGATTTTCTCAAGAAAGCTTCTTCAAGAAACCCTCAAAGCGTGGCCAAAGTCACGAACAAGTTTTTTCCCTAACATTTCTTCCTGACAGGGGTCTTACAGCGATGACTTTTTTTATTATAGTGTTTTATTGTGTACGAGTAGTACGACGTTTCGGGCTTAAACCCATTAGCAAGTGTTTGTGGTTTAAACCCATTACATATATAATGCTCCATGTTTAGTTTATAGTTTTATATCATTCATCAGCTGAACTTTCATTACCGAAATTCCTATTTGACAAGTTAGAGACAGAGTAACATATCTCACCATCTTCTTCGTTTTCCTGTGTTTCCTGTGTTTGTGGTATATTTGGCTGAAGTTGTGGGGCAGCTGCTGGCTGTTGTGCCTTTGAAGAAAAGGACTGGTTAGAAAAATGGATATTTAATATTCTGGTTCACTATCTTAGCTTCTTTTGCTTTTCGTCTCAATCAAATAAACAAAATCTACCAGGTAGAACTTTAGATTTACTCTTCTTCTTTCGTTATAAGCACATAACTTCTCTTAAAAACCGCCTTTCACGTGCGGGAAGCGAGAGTTTGCCCTACTGGTTTCAGGGCAAATTTTGCGGCTTTGTTTGTTTTGAATTACTGGCTGAGAGAATTTCCTTCGTCTGCAGTCGCTAATCGCTTTGAATCGAGGTGTCAATCAAAAGCAACTGATGCTATTGTACAGGGTGAGTCAGAAAAAAGAATCCCCGTTTGAAAGGTCACAGCTCCCTGGATATCAAGACAATGATATCGGCAAATATATAGTTTAATGGTAGAAATGTTCAAATCTACTACAAAATTTACCTGACTGAAATCGGCCACTCTATTCTGAAATTATGAGGGATTTTCTTCAGAAAGCCTCTTCAAAAA
>REGL01000323.1:128643-148819 GCA_004194395.1 Aurelia aurita complex sp. Pacific
TCAAAGAAATAAGTAACTGAATTTTACACCAGCCTTTTTAAAGATTTGGAACCTATGCCCAGAGGAACCTGCATAAAAGAACCTTGGTTTTCTTGAGGCAGCCTGAATTTGGCTCTTGATTAACTGATGCCATAATCAAGCCTGCAAAAGTTGCTTATAGTTGGTAGGCTTGGTACAGTGCAAATGTGTTTTGATACATGCCAGTGCATTCCTTCTATGAATTGAGTAGTTTTTCAATGCATTTCTTTTCGATAAAGTTCACATCATGAAAGATTTTGCAGTTTTCAAAAACAGCACCGTGTATTAATCTATTATATAAGAACCTTTAGAGATTTCTGCCTCTTGTGGGTTCTTGTTTGATGAATTGTAATCATGGAATTTCAGCCTCATTATTATAATAAAACTTCTTATAAAACTAGGTTCCTATATGCGGGTTTCTACTGTATTTAAATATACCAGGTGACTCCAAATAGAAAGTTCACAAGCTGGATCATAACTACCGGGGGTGCAAAAAACGGTAACTGGTTTGGTCTGGGCTAAGGATAAGAATTTAAGTCGAATCGATCTCTAATAAGTTTTGAAGTACTCTTTGATAGTTAACTTGAAGATTAATACCTAGTTTGTTGATATTGGTTCATCGAGAGTTGGAATATTAATCTTAAAAGTCCAAATTTGTGTTCACCTCCAAACCAGAGCTTTTGGGTTTTGGCCTAAACTGCAAAACGTGCTGGTCAGGGGAATCAGTGATAGACTTTTTTGAACAAGGATCCGCCCTGTTTCAGATTTCTATTAAAGAATGTTCTTAAGCACGAGGTTCCTTGCTTATCACTGCGCGTTGACAGCTTAGGCTGAAATCCAAAAGCTATTTTTTGGAGTTGGAGAACATAGGGCTCAAATCTTTGGAAAGGTCGGTGTAAAATTCTATTGCAGTTTTCTTTGAAATAAATGGCTTGGAAGGAACTTAGGTCTTTGCTGTAAATCTGCCGTGGCGATTTATTAATATCTTCATTAGTCTCAATATGGCGGCATTTATTAAATTTGAGGTTATGACGTCATAAAATTTCTAAATCCTAAACTAGAAAAGCTACAGATTCCTGCTTGCCACCATATTGTAGATCTTCATAAACTATGGTTTTCTTGAAGGTTATATAATGTTTCCTCTATTAGTTTAGGATTTACGATGATTTAATTTTTTTTCAAAATTTTCCATCAATTTTTCAAAAATCATTAAGTTGCCGCCAATTTGAAAAAAATCAAGATATCAAAAAATTTATACGGCAGATTTACAGCAAAGTACCATAAGTTCCTTTCAAGCCATTCATTTCAAAGAAAAATAGAATAGAATTTTACACCGACCTTTTTAAAGATTTGAAAGATTTGAGCCCTGTGCTGAGTTGGAGGCAAATTTGGACTTTCAAGAATAATGCTTCAACCCTCAGAGCACTAACTCAGTGCACAACTCTTCCGTGTTCTGTGTTGTGTTTATCTGCCCTCAAATAATCGAAACTGTCCAGCTCACTGAAAGCAGCGATTTACAAAGCGTCATAACTGGTTTCGTTAGGCCTTGAATTTGAATTTCATTTTCATTTGGTTAGACGCCACAGTTGTACTAAATTGCCGCAGTTTTTTATGTTTCTGCGGAGCAAAAGTTCATAAACTGCAACGGAGGAGGTAGCAAATGAGATCAAAAGAATACCTCCTTTGTAGAACGATACAAATTCTCCTTCGCAGAAGCGTACAAACTGAAGCATAAACTGTGGTGTCTTACCACCCATAAACTAACCTATGGTCACATGTCTACAGTTCTTTTCTTCTTCGAACACGTTCATCTAAACCATCAATGTTGCTAGTGATATCTCTCTTGATAGGTCTTTTAGAGATACCGTAAAAGCTCCATTAAGCCCCCCTCTCTATAAAGCCCCCCCACTTATATCAAATTCCAGAGGTTACCAAAGATTCTCCATTTGTTGAGCTGAATAATTTTGCAAGTTAATTTTGATGTGTTTTGAGATAACATTTTGTTGAATTCATGTATTTAACTCGTAAAATTGTATGTTTAAACCGCAAAATGTGTTGCAAAATGGACTAAAAGTGTCCAAGATTAAGGAAGCTTTCTGGGGGCTTACTAGAGCTTTTACGGTAAACATTTATAAACTTTCCGCAGAAAAAAAGACACGAGAAACAACTTTTTAAACATAAATCAAAATTTTATTTGCATTATTTACAAATCAGTGTTATATAACATTTGATGGCAAAGCCATTTTGCTGTACAGTCGTATAAAAATAGATGAAAATTTATAAGTAGCAAAATTTATGTATAATTTGTAGCAATGCGACCAACGACCAGTGTGAATCTAAATTTCATTGCAATTTCTAAAAAAATCTTTGGCTATATTAGCTTTCAGTGCTTCCCAACATTGTGCCCCGTTTGTTTGGCTACTGTGGAGGAGTAGCCTGTGTTCCAGACCACTTGAGAAGGAAAGTTCCAAGTGGTCTGGAACACAGGCTATGGAGGAGCTGTAACTTCAATTGTTTTGTATTCATACAGTTGAGGCCTTGTTTTAGTCGATGTGATGCTGATTTATGTCACAATAAATCGAAAATAGCTTGATTTTAGCACTGCTGGAAAACAAACAAACTGCTGTTTTTGAAGCAACGACTTATTTTAACTTCTTGTGGCATAAATCAGCAGAATGACTTGTCGGATTTCAAACAAGGTCTCAAATTTTAAGTTGAAGCCTTTCGTATACAGTTGTGTAAACAACGGGACTATTGTAGTTTCATCTCTGCCACAGCAGCCTCACAAACAGGGTATAACTTTTTGGACACCTTCCATGAAGCTTATAAATAGTTCTCTAAATATGCCTCGCTCCTCACCTTCCAGCAATTTTTATTTATCTAACCTTTTATATTTATTTATTTATTTATTTATCTAATATTATTTATCATATTTATTTATGTTTAAAGGGAGTACAAAGACCAGTGGCCTTTGCCATCGTTTGTCTTTGTTTTGTAAATTTCGTACACTCAGCTATTCTGAAAGCTGTGCAGAGGAAGTCACTGACATCGCGAAAAGCATGCTGGTCTTTGTACTCCCGTTAACTGATCGTTCTGCAATCTTATTTAAATGTGAAAAATGGAGAGGAATTTTTAGAGAACGTTTCATTCACCTGAGCTCGCTGGTCGCATACGCATCTGTTAATTGAATTCATTATACTTACTTTTATTACAAACTTCCTTCCATCTTCTATCGTCTACATTAAATAAATATATCTATTCTACCTTTTGTGACTAAATTTGGAGCTATTCTAAATATCTATTTTTTATGATATTTATATGATACAAGTATGCTCGAATATTTTTCTAGATATTCTAAGAAATNATGCTGGTCTTTGTACTCCCGTTAACTGATCGTTCTGCAATCTTATTTAAATGTGAAAAATGGAGAGGAATTTTTAGAGAACGTTTCATTCACCTGAGCTCGCTGGTCGCATACGCATCTGTTAATTGAATTCATTATACTTACTTTTATTACAAACTTCCTTCCATCTTCTATCGTCTACATTAAATAAATATATCTATTCTACCTTTTGTGACTAAATTTGGAGCTATTCTAAATATCTATTTTTTATGATATTTATATGATACAAGTATGCTCGAATATTTTTCTAGATATTCTAAGAAATAGCTCTATCCTGCTTCTTATATTGCAATCCTAACATACTTTGTATCACGTATCATAGCCACAAGCAATACTCTTTCATGTTTTGGATTTTTATAGGGGACTTGGTCAACTTGGAACATGCTTTGGAACCTTCACGTAATATAGGTATGTCTCTATATGGATTTGTTCATTCTCGTTTTACGTTACATCTTTATTCGTTCTGCCATGCTCCTCTTTATTTCGTAAGTCACAGCATTCCATCTCAAAGTATTCTTTCGGAATTATTTTTCATTGTTCGTGAAATATTGCTTCATTATTTTATTTTTCATTTTTGTTATGTTCGTGATTTACCTGAATGAACAACTGGTTCCCAATCCCCTTTCTTGTAACTAATAGCTTATAACATCATATAACATATTAACATCCTTATTGCTAAATGTAATTATTTCAGCGTTTCATATCATCCTCTTCCCAAAACCCTTTCTTTGTATGACAGTTTTCTTTGTTCCTCTGCCCCCTAAAATATCCAATTTTAACTGCAATTCAGCCCTTTTCTAACAATCTTTCTTATGTTGACATCTTTATTCTTACATATAATTAATTTACTGTCCATATCATTAACAACCGTAGGGTCACTCCTCTTCCAAACCCTTTCTGCCTACTGCAATTTTCTTTGCTCTTCTGTCCCCTAAAGACCCCACTTTTAACTGCAATGCAGCCCCTTTCTAACAATCTTTCTTACACCTAGATACAATTAATTTACTTTTTCATATCATTAATAACCTCAGGGTCACTCCTCTTCCCAAAAGCCTGTCTGTTTACCACAGTTTTCTTTGCTCCTCTGCCCCCTAAAATTCCCACTTTGAACTGTAGTTCAGCCCTTGTATAACAGTCTTTAAACATCTTTATTCCTAGATATAATTAATTTACTTTTTCATATCATTAACAACCGTAGGGTCACTCCTCTTTCCAAAACCTTTTCTGCCTACTACAGTTTTCTTGGCTCCTTTGTATTGGTTCATCTTGTCTACATCATTGTTCAATTTCTCTTGTTTTCTAATCATGGCTGAATATTTTGCTGCCTCGATTCCCGTTACGATTAATTCCATTCTTTTAATCTTTTGCAATCGCTCTTGAGATTCTTTCAGTAATTCTCCATCTATTTTAAGTTTCTGTTTGGCTTCATTCATCGCTGCATCGGGATTATCGCTTATATCCGATTTCTTATTAGCTATCTCCGATTTCTTGTTATCTATTCCTGATTTCTTGTCGCCTGTTTCCAATTTCTTTTCGCCTGCATCCGTTTTCTTGCCGCTTATTTCCGATTTCTTAACATGCTCGATTTCCATTCTTTTTATTATTGTCTGGTCACGCTTCATTGCTCGCTCAGACAAATCAACATCCTTTTCTGCTGCCTGTTTCACAAAATCNCATTTTGAAAAAAATCAAGATATCAAACAATTTCCACGGCAGATTTACAGCAAAGTACCATAAGTTCCTTTCAAGCCATCCAATTCAAAGAAAATTGCAAAAGAATTTTACACCGCCCTTTTTAAAAATTTGAAAGATTTGAGCTCTATGCTGGTTAAATACATTTAAAGGTAATGTGCCCATGTAAGTACAGCAGCTATGCGGGGAGGGGGCATGTCAAATTCACGTGATATCCCATGTGATCACTTTGGTAGAGGAGCTCACTACGTGGCAAGGAGTAATCTAAGCAGACTGATGACTTACTTGCGGTTGCACTTTCAGAGCTGACATTTTGCTTTGCATGTGATCAGTTAAATTCTGCCGATCACAGCGCGCTCTTCGAGGCCCTTCGTCAGCATCGTGTCAGCATATTTTGACAGAATGTATACGCGGCTATACTTACATGGACACTTTGCCGTTAAATAAATTGATTTTCAATGTGCGCTGCTTAAGAACGTAACTAGCCCAATTACGTGGATATGAATTACAAATCAACCAGAAGATCCTATGTAAAAGAAACTGAGAATCTGTAATGTATGAATGTATCTGTGAATGTATCTGTGTGTGTGTTCGTATTAGTCAAATTAATCTTATATATTTGAAAATATAAGTGTCATCCATAATGGGAACTCGCTGACAATATGTCCTATCCCGCTATGGATGGCACGTAGTTTATAAATCTTGTTGTTTGTTTCTTTTAATTGTTTTCATTGAATAAAGAAAAAAAAAAGAATCTATAAAAAGAAAGGGACTTGGAAGTTAAACGTATGTGTTCAACCTTGATTCAGATTCTACTCTTTCATCAGCTACGTCACTCTGGGATCACATGAGAAGCGAGCAGCAAGTCATTGCGAGTTTGGTGTAGAGCAAAGTCAGACGTGAAAAAGAGCGCTACGCCGTTTTAAGAGAAAAGACAAAGTTTTGGTGAGTTTATAACTTTAATAGACTTGTTATTTGAATGAGTCAAATCTCATCTTGTTTAAATGGACGTATTTAACGCACATTCATTAGGTTTTGTACTATTTCCGCAGAGTACCAATGGGGTCTGCTAAGGAAAAAGATGTGCGACAACCGGACAGTGATTTAGAATCTAGTGCTGATTCAAACGCTGAAATTAAGAAGATTCTTTCGGATCTTAACAGAAATATGGCCCCAATAAGGACCTTCTTGCAAGCTCTCACTGAGGGGAACTTACAGGTCGGGCACTGCCCGTGTTTGCCCACAGGGCATTTGTCGTCCACTGGTAAGTCTCGTTTAATTTTGTGACCTTTCAAAAACGCTTTTAGCCTCATTTTGAAAGTAGCTGGCAGTTTTGATTGCACAGCTCAACGGACTCCAAGCAGTATCTCCGCCATTTGGTCTTACTATTTTGCAGTGATAAATAGCTGCATGGATGAAATGAAACAGCAGCCTCCAATGTCATAGCTTTCGTGAAAATTCCGATAATCATCGGAGAGTTCGACTATTTCTGACCTCACAGAAACTATTTCTTACCTCACATGAAGCTATTTATCGCTTCACAATGGTAAGATAAAATGGCCGACTGCTGGTTTCAATCAACGGGCAAATTTGGTCTTCTGAAGGTCAAAGCTCCATCATTTTTCAACGAATTTTTACGGGGATGGCAGCAAACTTTATTTGAAAATCTGAAGAGCAAGATTATATAAAAGTTTGGTGAGAATGCCCACAGAGTGTGGGGTGAGTGGCCGAGCGACTTAAACTGTTTCCGTCAGGTGACTGAAGTTAAGCCCGGTCGAGTGAGGTCAAACTGCGGATGGGTGAGCTCTCGGAGGCCTGACCTCGCAACTCACTTCACCGTTCTTCGGAAGGGAAGTGAAACTAAGGGTCCCATAGCTGGATGTGGCATGCATAGTGGGCCTAGATTAGCTTTAAATAGCTAGAAATCTTTTCAGCCCACTTAAAATAAAGAAAATATAGAAAAAGTGTAGCAACATGGCGGTGGACTGTGTCACAGAAATTGACTGCATAATGAAAAATAGCTTACCTTCAGTATCTTCTTCCATCTTGTTCTCTGCATTTTCCGGCAAGGGATACAATCCATAGCCAAGAGGAACCTGATCAGGATTCTGTACCTTCCCTCCTGGTCCCTGTAAGCTTTGTTGTGGTGGTCCATTCGCACCATGGAAGTTTGACGAATCCGTATTCATTGTTTCAAACGGTCGCGAACTCTGTTGTGGATAGAATGGTGCAGGCTGTTCTTGTACCCGCGCCACTGGCTGAGTGACTACGTAAGGACTGANAGTGTAGGAACATGGTGATGGATTGTGTCATAGAAATTGACTTCATAATGAAGAATAGCTTACCTTCAGTATCTTCTTCCATCTTGTTCTCTGCATTCTCTGGCAAGGGATACAATCCATAACCAAGAGGAACCTGATCAGGATTCTGTACCTTCCCTCCTGGTCCCTGTAAGCTTTGTTGTGGTGGTCCATTCGCACCATGGAAATTTGACGAATCCGTATTCATTGTTTCAAACGGTCGCGAACTCTGTTGTGGATAGAATGGCGCAGGCTGTTCTTGTACCCGCGCCACAGGCTGAGTGACTACGTAAGGACTGAGATACGACGGAATGCCTTGTTTTGAAGATGGCATTAACTCTGAATATGAGGCTGGGTTTTGATACATTACTGGTGCAGGTGCTCCGAGGGAAGGTCCTTCTGGACGTGGCAAAGCATATTGTGCTGGAACACCTTGCTGCGTTCCAATGTAATCCGTTGGTTGGTTCTGCGTGTGTGACGCAGGAACTTGCGTTTTAGAAGCAGATACTTCAGGTTGCTTAGGACTTGGTTGTGCGACATGCTGTGCGGTTTCATGCAGGTTAGCCGCGGGATGGCTCAGTGCACCGATATATGGTACATGTATGTCATAGTGTCCATGTTCTTTCTCTATATTATGATATCCTTCCATATGATACGGCTCGTGACTTGCTACTGGCGCCCTGTAGGCGCTATGTGAATACCAAGGAGTATGCTGTTGTGCAAATAAACCGGCGCTTTGATACAGGTTGGCCATAGGATTAACTTGTCGTTGGTCACTGAAGAATGTCATCAGTGCTGGGCTGCCTGATGGAGCTTTAACACTAGGCTGTCCATATCTGTTATTGTAAGCATGATAACCATTTTGAGTGTATTTGTGTTTTGGTCTGCCATTTCTTGTTGTGAATGGTGGTGGGGAATATGTTGGTCCAGGGAATGTGATCGTTGGCTTTCTGCCAATCAAGCCAGCCGTTGTTTGTTCTGGTCTGTTATTTGACAGCCTATTTTGAGCATATGGCCTTGGTTGAAAAGAAGGCCTTGCTTTTGCTGCAGGTCTCGGTTTGATATATGGTCTCGGTTTCGCGACCCCTGGCTTGGTAACGTGTCGTGACTGGGCCTCTGTGTGCACTGCCATACCAGGTCTAGGTAATTCCACTGGCGCTTGATACCTCGGTTCGTCAAAGAACGATGCTTGAGGCATTTTCACTGCCTCGATATGTTGGGCATAAACAGGAGCCGACTGGGTTTCATGGTGCAGGGACGAAGATGGTCTTGCCTGGCTAAAAGTCTCCATCTCATGCCTAGCCGGATTGTTTTCAACATGCCCTGGGCTATACGCGTAGTTCATTGCCTGTGGATAAACATGTTGCCATGGTGCTGCCATAGCAACTGGTTGCCTAGGAACTTGTACTTCTTGCACTGCTGGTGCATAAGAGTAACTATACGAGGCTGGCGCTTGGAAAGAGGCTTGAGGTTGATAAGGGACTTGAATGACAGGTTGTGGTGCTTGTATATGTGACTTAGCAACCTGTAATTGTTGACGTGCGTTTTCGGTTGCTAGGTATTTTGCTAACTCCAGTGTCGTCGTCATTAATTCGATATCCTTTATTTCTTTTAATTCACGGCGAATCTCATTTTCTTTCGCTCTATCGTTTTCTAATTTTCGTTTCGCGTCTTGCAGCTCAGCATTCTCTTTCCCATCTTCACTTGCGATGACTTTGTTTCGCGTTTGCGCGTTTTGTGTTGCGATAACGTCTTTTGCGATCTCTTCGTCGTAAGTTTCCATATCTTTTCGTAACACGTCCTCTAATGAGTGTGTTTCTTCGACTGCGTTTTCTGGGTTTGCGCCAAGTTCTTTTTGTATCTGTGTCAACATGGTTGCTGCAGATTGTGTGTCTTTGTATTTCTTTTCAGCGGTTGGAACATCTGATGGCTCTGTTAAAAAATAACGGAAGACGTCTTAAAATAATAACGAAAAGGTCTGTTTCAACCAGCCTGCCTTGACTGTGCCATCTCTTGGTTGGCATTGTTGTTATCATTTACATGGCCCATGTCATCAGCATACATGGAAAAGTTGGAATCTTGGGCAGCTTGTGGGAGATCATTGATTTAGATGAGGAAGAGAAGAGGGCCAAGACACGAACCTTGTGGAACACCAATTTATATGTCCCCAGCATGACAACAAAGGCCAACCAAGACATTGCAGGGTGCAAGGCATTATGGTTAAAGCAAGCCCTTTAACACTCTACTTCTATACTTAACAAACTTAAACAAAAAGTTTGATACTGCAGATGCTGATGAACCGAAAGCCAAATTCCCTTTTGAACAGGATTTCTAGTCAGATGGAATTTGCATTTTTTGAAAGATCTTAAAAATCGATTTTTGTGGCTAATCTTCAAATTTTGTGTGTGGTAATACTGTCAAAACCAGAATAGCATAGTTTATCTGTTTGGTAGGTTTGAATTGGCAAATATGGCTGTTTTGGGAGCTGCCGTGGTTTCCAATTGATTTCTTTGTCTTTATCATGAATCTTGTGTGATCATACATGTTAGAAAGCAATGCACGCTGCCATGCAACACTTACATGATGATAAAAGATAAGATATTGGGGCTGTTTGTTACATTTCACAATGTCCCTCTAAGGGTATGCGTCAGAGTAAGGTTTTTCAAGATGTCTTTTTGTACCTTTAGATCGAGATCAAAGTATCTTTTGCACTTAAAAACAGTTTATCAATGACAAAGAACAGGACGAAAAAGTTTTAACGATAGGCATAAAAAGAATTGTGGTAATTTTTGAAATAGTTCAATCTTTTTAGACACTCAAAAGGTTTTGAGCTTATGGAAATCAATTGGCAGCAACTAGGAGAATTAAAATAGTTTATCCACTCCTCGTGAGATAAAATGCAACCCAACGAGCATAGGTTCCAAATCTTTAAATCGGCATAAAAAGGTGGGTGTAAAATTCTGTGACCTATTTCTTTTCATTGAATGGCTTGAAAGAAACTTTAGCTACTTATCTACAATTCTGCCGTTGTACTTTTCAGAAATCTTCCATTCTTTTGAAATTACAGTGTATTTTATATTTCAACTCACTTGAAGATGTGATGTCATCAAATTTCTAAATCGTAAACCAGAAGAGTGACATATTTTTGCTGGATTCTATACTGTACACATTCACAAACAACGTTTTCTTGAAAATTGTTTCATGTTCCGTCAAAAAGTTTAGAAATTACAATGGTTTCAAGTTTTTTTCAAATGTTTTCCTTAATTCTTAGAAAACAAGAAAAACACTCTAATTCTGAAGATGTTGAAGATATCAGCGAATCCCAGCGGTAGAGTTAAAGAAAGATAGCTAAAGTTTATTTATGCCATTCAGTTAAAAGAAGTAGGTCAGAATTTTGCACCCACCTTTTAAAATTTGAAACCTATGCTAACCCAAAGAGTTCTCCAACAGAAGAATTCCACAGAACAAACACAACTAAACACGGACAAACATTCATTCAGACAGGTTACCAACTATTTTACAAATCAATTTGATATCTTTTAATCTTTCAATCACAAGATTCTAGCTTCTCTTTTAGTGAATGTTTCATATTTCAGAGAATCTATGTTTTAATTCTCTGCAAATTCTTTTTAAGTTTCTTGGAGAACTCTTTGGGGGTAGAAAACTCTTTATTAATGACAATGTTGTTAAATTTTTTGTAAACAAAGACTTTTTGAATTTTGCAGTTGGGTATTGCACTGTTTTATTGGTTGGTTATATTAGTAATTTACAATTTCATTTTGCAAAATATTTTCTTCATTTCTTGCTGATGTCATCATTTTTCAATTTTGCAAGGTTCTTTCAACCACTGCGAATCTAAAGTATTTCTTGCAAATTAAATAATTTTGAAATTAGACGAAAACAGAGTTTATATTTTCGTGTTTCCTGACAGACGTTGGTTCTTTTATTACAGATCTGTTTCTAATATTACTAGTAAACAGAAAAAGTATTTCTTGTAGATTTAATATCTTTGAAATTACACGAAAACAACGTTTTATATTTTCATGTTTCCTGGCTGTTTTTAAACCATGTTATTCTCTTATTTCAGATCTGTTTGGTGAATTACTTGTAAACATAATCATTGGCGAATGCTTGACAACATTTTGTTTCAAAAGAATACTTTCTTTCAAAGGTAAGTGCCTGCCACCATTTTAAAATTCTCTTCCAGTTTCTCTGTTGATTCCAAAAATGATATCATGTGTTCTTATATTTGCTTCCCTTTTGTTTGATCACTATATTTCTCAGCAGAATTTCGATTTGTTATCAGATAATGAAATATCAAAGCTTGAGAATTTTTATCGCCAGAATCAAGATCCTCATTTTTCTTGATAAGTTATAAATGAGCCAATTCCTTCATAAAATGTAAGTAATGGAGAATATTTCTCTTTGCTGGATTTTTGACATGTGAGCACAAAAAGCTGCCAATAAGGTTAATTTCCTGACATTATATCTAAAAAATTGGTGATATCTCGTTAGTTGAAGCAAAATAGACACGTTTTGGTGACGAAACCAGAAAATGGTCCAACATGAATATCGCCAGCTAACTGTTAATCAATTATGGTAAAACAATAGAATCAGATGTTATTGGTCTGAAATTTTCCCCATCATTTGAAAACCAGAAAAAGGATTGATTTACTGTTTTGATCTCACATCGAAACATCATCTTACAAATCTAGAATTTGTGATTGAAACTATTGACAAAATACGGCTAATACAATTCAAAAATCTTTGTTTACAAAAACTTCAACTCAAAACATAGGAAAACAGAGAGCTTGATCCAATTGATGAAATAAGAAGATGCAATCTCGATCATCATTTTCATGAAAGTTGTCAATTTTTGCTGCAAGGAACAAGGGCAGATTTTGTAATACAATAGTAACAGTTGCATTTGATTGACACCTCAATTCAAAGCGATCAGCGACTGCAGACAAAGGAAATTTTGTCAACCAGTAATTCAAAACAAACAAAGCTGCAGAAGTTTCTCCGAAACTAGTAGGGCAAACTCTCGCCTTTTGCAAGCGAAAGGTAGTTTTTTTTAGAGAAGTTAGGTGCTTATAACGAAAGAAGAAGGGTAAGTCTAAAGTCCTGTCTGGTGGATTTTGTTTATTTGATTCAGACGCCCAGCAGAAGGCATTTTTATTCTCGCGTATTTAGGGCTGAAATGAAACGATTACAAAACAGCTCCTGAATCAAATAAATAGAATACGCCCGACAGAACTTTAGATTTACCCTTCTTCTTTCGTTATAAGCACATAACTTCTCTTAAAAACTACCTTTCGCGTGCACAAGGCGAAAGTTTGCCCTGCTGGCTTCGAGGCAATTGTTGCAGTTCTGTATGCTTCGAATTACTGGTTTAGAGAATTTCTTTTGTCTGCAGTCGCTAATCGCTTTGAATTGAGGTGTCAATCAAAAACAACTGATGCTATTGTGTTACAAAATCTGCCCAAGTGTTGGTAAACTCTAACGTTTGAAATTTATCTGTAGTCTGTCTCAAATTAGATGTCACATGAAAATGCTCGCGAAAAACAACAATTGAAGTGTTTTGCAAAGGAATTTTGCTTTATCGCAAATCTTGCGTGACATTCAATTGGGGAGAGAGTTTAGGCAAATAAATTTGCTACTTTCTCTCATCAATTAGACCAAACTCTTTTATCCTTCAATTTATCTATTGACTACGCCAAATGTGTAATAAAAAGATACCACCTCAAGTCACCAACAAACTAAGCAACGTTGAACTGAATTGCTTTCTTATTTAAGCCATTCATTGCACTTTGTCACTACTTCCCTCCATCCAAATTGCTTCTCATTTGTGACCCTTTCTTTAATCGTGTTTGTCGATTTGAAGGCAGTTCTTTAAGCTTTTTGGTTAATTCGAAGATGGTTGCAGAATATGTCTTGAATCTTCATCTTTTGCTCCCTTCATTTCGTCGTATTTCCCCTTTCTTCCTATGTTTTCTTCTCTTCGGTTCCTTGCTCTTCTTTAGTAGCTTCTTGGCCTAACCTATGCTTATTTTCTCAATGAAATTCTCTTTTTAATCCTGAACGTTTCGCAATTCGGAGGACTCTTGATTAACGTAAAATATTCTTTTAACTGTTTTCAATCATTTTTCAAAACTTTCTTGGCTTTTCGCAAATCGCAAATCTTCCTTTTTAGTCAAATTTTTGGTGCCCGATGAAATCTAAATGAGAAGAATTTGAAACGATAAACATCAAATGTTTCATATACCCCTCAGTTGGGACTCTCTTCTGAGTGTCTTTTACGTACGACATTGATATCCTCGTTCCGAAGTATTTCGAAAAAATTTTCTGTTAACTTGTTGTTTTGTTTAATCTGTTTTTGTTTTTGCTTGTTTTTGTTTTTAATGTGTTTTGTTTATTTGTTTGCTTCTTTCTTGTTTTTGTTTGTTTTTGTTTAATTTGTTTGTTTGTTGTTTGTTTAAAGTGTTTCTGTTAATTTTCAGTCAATTTTGCATAAAGAGTCATGCAAGCCTCTCCAAAATTTCATNGAAATGAGAAGAATTTGAAACGATAAACATCAAATGTTTCATATACCCCTCAGTTGGGACTCTCTTCTGAGTGTCTTTTACGTACGACATTGATATCCTCGTTCCGAAGTATTTCGAAAAAATTTTCTGTTAACTTGTTGTTTTGTTTTTGTTTGTTTTTGTTTTTAATGTGTTTTGTTTATTTGTTTGCTTCTTTCTTGTTTTTGTTTGTTTTTGTTTAATTTGTTTGTTTGTTGTTTGTTTAAAGTGTTTCTGTTAATTTTCAGCCAATTTTGCACAAAGAGTCATGCAAGCCTCTCCAAAATTTCATAAATCTCTCACTTCCAATATATCGACTGTGAAATTGAGCCCAAATTGGTTCTACTTAGGTTTCAGAATATTCCTTCAAACAAGCCTCCTCTTTGAGACACACAATAATCTCATTTGCAATCCTAATTCAAACTACTTAAAAGCATAAAACTACTGAAAAACAAATAGGAATAAATGAATGCATTCGTCCAAAAGAGACCAGTGAGGCTGTTTCAGCATCTTTCTTTGTCATGATTTGATCTGCCAGCAGTATTGTGATATTTTCTTGCACTGGCATTATTTTCCCTCAATGCTTCGCTATGCCTCGCAACCCTTGGCAGCCAGTGCCACTGCATTGTAAAACTTTTGATACCTTAGAATTAAGCTTAATTCAGCGCTTTTTTGCGCACAGCAACAAAAATATTAAACAAAAACCTACAAAACTATTTTCTGACATAAACAGACGCTATTTTAAAAATGTCACTTAGTAACCTGATATCATGCATATTAGCGCATCGACGACCACCCTGAGTGCCAGACCAGAGTCTATTTTATTTTAGAGAGTCTGGTACCCAGGGTAATCGAGGACAGACCTTTTCACAAATTATTTTCGATTCGAGGCAAACGTTTGCAAATCCCAGCTCAGCAAGGAATCGACACCGTGCCTATTTTGACGCAAATTCGCGTACAAAGCCATTCCATGCATTGCTGAGAGCAATGCACGCGTTTTGGATATAGTTCCACATCACATCGAAGCAAAGGCTGTATTTCAAAAGAAATGTCGTAATTTGTGAAAAGTCCTATCGCGTCTTCTTAGGCTTTAAATGTACCAAGATTCACATAAATGTTCCCAGAATGATTGAAAATGTTATATTTATCCATTGAACCTTTGATTGATGTTTTGTTTAGTTTGATCAAAACTAATAGTTTCAGCCTTGTTTTTTACTGTCCATTTGCATTGGCTAATCACAGCCGTACTGTTTAAAGCTGGACTTTTCAAAGATGGAAAATTTCGCGCATGCAACAACCCAGATTCTATTGAAAATTTAAAAAACCTATTCATGTCCTATTGAACAAATCTTTGGACATTCCTGACAGCATCTACCCCCTTATGATACGTCACTGTTTCATATGACCTACCATCAGGCACGGATCTCGGTCTCATGTCGCGTGCCTCGTCTTCATCCTCTTCCTCTGCATCAACATCTCTCCTCCACATACCATGAGGTGCATCATAATCATCAGTTCTTTCGTACATACCATCGTATTCCTCCTCCTCAGCGCTTCTTGTTGTTATGATATGTGCTTTGTCACCTTCGACAACGGGCTCCTCCTCAGTTCCAAAAAACAAATAAGGCATTATATCCTCAGGGTTGCCTACGATTGGTTCATATGTTTCACGTCGGTCACGTGGTTTCTTAGATTTTGATTTTGACTTTTTTGGTTTGGAAACACTGTTCAGCAAAGATTCTGCAAGTGATTTTTGTTTCTTTTCAGTAGAATCCTTCTCTTTTTCTTTAGCATCACTTTCCTCTTCCTGAACCTCATTTTCATTTTCATCAGCTTCCTTATCATTTTCTTCAGTCTCGTTTTCATCTTCATTAGCTTTTTGAATATTAATAGGGAACAATGCAATTTGCTTCTGTGCAGTCTCTTGATTATCCTCCTCTGAACTTTCATCAGCCTCGTTTTCATTATCGCCACTACTACCTTTTTCAGTCTCGTTTTCAGCAGCAGCCTCGTTTTTATCATCATCATCCTCACTGGCCTCCCTTTCAGCTTCCTCCACTACGCGGGCGCTTTGGATCATTTCTGGCCTTTGTTTACTATAAGGTCCATGTTTAACATTCCCCGCCCCTTTATATTCCTTATCCCCCGTATCATTTTCATCATCAATGTCCTTGTCAGTTTCATCTTCTGTTTCCCCCTTTGGGTCCTTCTTTTTCCCCTTCCCCTTATTTGGTTTTCCGTTGGGAGTGAATATAATGGGGTATCTATCATCGAATGGGATCATGGGAAATGGCATGACAACAGGCAGTGGTACAGAACTCTGTACATTGGTAGCCATTGGTCCTTTGGCATGGCCTGATCCTATCTTCTGCTGTGTTGATATTCTCTTCTTTGGTTCTTTTGTTATTTTCACTGCTGTCAAAAGAAGAAGGATGCTACAATGAGTAATTTAGCAAGAACTTTGCATATAATATTGCATTTTCACGCAGTTGTACCTCAGTGAAAAAACAAGCTAACGGTTCTACCAAGTGTCCTCAAAAAAGTACCCCTGTTTGAAAAATCACCAAAATTTGATTACACGGCTGATCTTCAAATTTCCTATTTTGTCAAGCAGATCAAAGACAAANG
The DNA here is from genome assembly GCA_004194395.1 of Aurelia aurita complex sp. Pacific. Classification (NCBI taxonomy): domain Eukaryota; kingdom Metazoa; phylum Cnidaria; class Scyphozoa; order Semaeostomeae; family Ulmaridae; genus Aurelia; species Aurelia aurita complex sp. Pacific. The sequence goes on from REGL01000323.1 coordinate 145,248, forward strand.
TACATTGGTAGCCATTGGTCCTTTGGCATGGCCTGATCCTATCTTCTGCTGTGTTGATATTCTCTTCTTTGGTTCTTTTGTTATTTTCACTGCTGTCAAAAGAAGAAGGATGCTACAATGAGTAATTTAGCAAGAACTTTGCATATAATATTGCATTTTCACGCAGTTGTACCTCAGTGAAAAAACAAGCTAACGGTTCTACCAAGTGTCCTCAAAAAAGTACCCCTGTTTGAAAAATCACCAAAATTTGATTACACGGCTGATCTTCAAATTTCCTATTTTGTCAAGCAGATCAAAGACAAAATTATTTTCCCTCACATAGCTGATCTTGCAATTGGTTTAATGATTAGCAAATTTGGCTCTTTTCAGGGCTGCCTGGTTGGAATCATAAGCACTGATGGTTGCAAGATCAATTTCTTTGTGCATGTTAAGCTTCTGGTTTGGTCATAAATGACAGAAAAAACGTGCACTGTAATTGGAGACCTCTAGGATGACAAAAAGTCTTAAATTTTGACTCTTTGGCAAGATTAATTATTTTGCTTAAAAAGTATAGCTCAAAGTAAGGTTTTTTAACGTGTAATTTCTTTACCTTGTATCATTAAAAGCAAACATTTTGCCATCTATGAATATTTTTGGGTTTTTGATAAAGCAACTCAAAAAGAAAATTTTATCAAAGGTTTGATAATCAATTTTTGTTGATTTTTAAACAGGTGTACTTTTTTGGGACACTCGGTATATTAATTACAAATTAAAATCATTATGTCTCCTATTGTTCGTTGTACCTAAACAAAAAAATACGAGGAAAAGAATGTACTTGACTAGACTTATCACACGAGTCCTGGTTTTTGCTCCATTCCCCCCAACGATACCCCAACAATATCCATAACAATAAATAACAATTCAATTCAATGGAGCAAAACTAAGGCGAATGTCATCTGTCTAGTACTTGACTTACCTTCCTTATCTTTATTGTGTTTTCCTGCCAGTGATTTCGATTCAACCACGACAATTATGACATATATTAAAATGCAACATCCTGTCTTTAGGTTCATCTTGGCTGCCTGTAATGATCAGAAAGAACGAAGATACAAACAGCGTAAGAAGAACTGGCGATTGTTGAAATAATGGTCAATGTTGCAAGGAATCAATCACAAAATGAAACCAAGGTAACAATATATTCTTCTGTATTGTTGATTCACTATTTATTTTTCATCTTTTTTCATTAATTCATTTTGAGTGGGCAGGAAGCATTTCTAGCTACTTAAAGCTAATTTAAGCCCACTATGCATGCCAGGCCCGTAGGAAGCGGGGGGGGGGCAGGAGGGGCTCAAGCCCCCCAATAATTTCTTAAAACAATGGTGCTACGTCACACGCATTAACTAAATGTATTGTTCTCTATTGTTTTGAGAACACTTGCCCCCCNGACAAAATAGAGAAAATATTTGAAACACCCTAAAGGTACTCCCTTCCTAAAACCCGATCCATGTTGTAAAGTATGGACACGGCACGGCTCGAAGACGAAAGTAAGCGAGATCAGCGTAGTGTTGAGATGAATGGTTAGATTGGCCACGGTATGAGAAATCGAAAACTCATACCATGGAAGACAGGTCGCTTTGTTTCACGTTAGGTTTACAATACGCCATGACGTAACAGAGGGCCACCAAGACAAAAGTTTAGTGACATCATGGTATGAGAAATGAGAAACTCATACCGTGGCCATAACTGCCCTCGTGATTCAATAGCTATCGATTCAATTATAGATTATGATTCATAACGGATTAGCAGGTAATTAAATATTTGTTGTTGGAACAAGCCAGACACAAAGTTACGTTGGAGTTGACATTTGAATCACCATTTGATCACGTAATGCGCCTCCGCTACTGAGTCAAGCAGAATGGAAGGCTGACACAAAATTTCCCCTATGAATTCTAAGGTTTTTTAGGGAAGCTTTGAAAAAAAAGTGGTATGAGGCTCATACAGTTTATACCATTGAGCGCCGCCCCTGGTAGAAGTCAATTAAGGACAAAGACGTTCTTTAGCACGCCTTGTTAGGTCCGCTCTCAGTTTTGTACAGAATGAGGTCAATGCTTTCTGTTCCCTGATTTCTGTTGGGAGTTTGTTGAATAGCTTGCTCGCAGTGTCTTGAAAGGTATCCCTGATCATTGATGCGCTCAACTTCCATAACAATATCCATAACAATAAATAACGATTCAATTCAATGCAAAACTAAAGCGAATGTCATCGGTTTAGTACTTGACTTACCTTCCTTATCTTTATTGTGTTTTCCTGCCAGTGATTTCGATTCAACCACGACAATTATGACATATATTAAAATGCAACATCCTGTCTTTAGGTTCATCTTGGCTGCCTGTAATGATCAGAAAGAACGAAGATATAAGAAGCTTAAGAAGAACTGACCATTGTTGAAATAATGGTTAATGTCGCAAGGAATCAATCACAAAATGAAACCAAGGTAACAATATATTCTTCTGTATTGTTGATGCACTATGGATACTTTGGTTTGGTGAAATGATTATGAACAGACCACGGGCAACGTGAAGATTAAGTGTTGTCCTAGCTTAATTTTTGGCCGTTATGGCTTAATACCTCAAAATCAACAACCTTCACAACATACCTTTCATTGTCTAACAAGTTGCAAAGCGGTGTCGTGCTGACTTTTCACCGATATCTGACAATGTTTTTGGACTCGTCCTTATGTAATTCGAGAATAGAACGAGTGAACGGACAAACTGACACCATATGCCATCAAATCAAAAGTGTTTTTGTGAAGATGAACCAAAATGACGGCGGGCCAGGGCAGCACCGCAGGCGCAACTTGGTAAGCCTGGTCTTCTGATCAGTGAACAATTATCATCATATATGTAGCCTTGTTTACACCTGCGTTCCTATTACAATGTTTGATACGGCAATTCAATCTTTGCTAGAATGCTATTTAGTAAGGAGCCTAAGGGTACACAAAGGCTGTAGATGCGCTGAGTCATTTGTGAATTTTCAATTTCTCTACAGTATCCATATAATTTGCCACGCATTTTAACGTTCTGTAAAACTCACATTAACCCGCATTAACGCTATTCGAAAAAGTCGTCTAAAGGTAAAGGCGGAAAAATTCGAATGATTCGACTTATTTTGAGGCAAAACTTTTTCCTCGGCGACTTTATGTCGAACGATAACTGCGCATGTGCAAGCGCGGAAAAAGTCGAGCGATCTAAAAATGAGCTACTTGGCCTACTTAATACGAATGTCCCTTTGAAACATTGCTCACTCGAAGTGGCAGCTTTTGTATACATGTTAGAAACTTGCAGAAGTTGATGACAGAAATCTACAAGTCCATGAATCATCTTAACCCATCGCTTGTATGGGAGTTTCATGAAAAGAAGCATGTAGCTTATGATTTAAGGATACGAAATCTTTGCAAACTGCCACCAGTGGTGCCGCCAGGATTTTTTATTGGAGGGGCGAAACACAACGGGGTCTGGGGCGGAGCCCCAGAAAAATTTTCTTGGACCACGCCCTCTACTTTAGCTGTAAATGCGGCCAACGCCCCTTTTATA
>REGL01000323.1:148893-235138 GCA_004194395.1 Aurelia aurita complex sp. Pacific
AAGAAGATACAAAAAATTAAATGTTGATACCGAGTTTGAGTAATTCCGATCGCTTGTGAGGTGTATAAGAGACAAACAAAATCCTGCTGTAAACAACCCAGATGAAATTTGAAATCCATCCTAAGTAAGCGTGACGACCATTGAAATAAGACCAAAATGGGGATAAAAATGATGCTAAAGTTTGAACGTTTTGGAGTAAACAAGTTTGAAGCATTATTATAGTTTAAAGCGTTAGCTAAAATCCACGCCAGTGGACCAGACCAATCACTGACCCAACCCCCAAGAGACCCAGAATCACCCGCCCCTCGAAAAGACCCCCATTACAGTCTCCAAGGAGGCTGGAAGCACCGAGAAGGCAAACAACAAGATTCAGTCGGAAAACCCCGCGGCCCTCCCCCATGACCCATCCACGACTCATTATGCATTATGCATTACTATTATTATTATCACTTTATTTACAATGTTGGCATGAAAAAGTATACGAATACCTATACATGTATGTAAAGAATATATTTACAAACACAGCTAATAAAAGCCAACTGGTCCAAATGACAAAAAACTGAATTAATAAAAATACTATTTAAAACCTAAATACGGTACAAAATTTTGGCAAAGTCTACGCTGGCATTGGCACTCATTTCCTTTCCAGGCTTTGATTTTGGTCTTATATTAAACTCAGTCAGGCTGATTGACTGTCTTATCGAAAATGGTGAAGGTGAAGGTCTATTAATTCACAAACCTCAAAGTTCATAATGTAGCCTTCTAGATGTTGTATTTTTAGTGTTTTCAGCTCGCAAACCAGTTATGAATTTTCTTCGATGTTTTTCAGAAATGCCGACAAAACAGCACTGTAGATTTAAAACATCATATTCTCAACCCATTAGGGCCTATCCATGCTCAACAGAATTCCTTGCAGTTTATTGAATACTATTCAGTTTGCAACTTTGCTACCAAACGTGTATCGGTTGATTACTTTGATATGCTTGCCATTGGGTATTATATTTGAGAGTTATTTACGAATCACTTGAAGCGATCAGGTGAATTGACCAGTACAGACTCATTTTTAAAGGCACACTGTCATGGATGTGATTGGCTAGATCTTCAGATAAAATCAATAATAAAAGATCTTATGGGTTTGTATTCATCAACCCTTTGTGCGCTGGAGTCATGGATTCATTCCCGAATAAAAAGATTCATATCTTTATCATCGAACTTATTTCTCTGGTAACTGAAATAACTGAAGCTTGCCTAATTCTTTTCTTTTAGATTGTCTTATTTACCCAATCAGCGCCATGATAGTTTGCCTTTAAGCAATATCTTGCCCAGATGATATGCCTATTCTACAAAAAAGCCTGGATTGAGCGATGTTGTTATGCAATTTTTATACGAGAGGTTCGATTGAGCGTTAGAGCTTCTATCACTTTTGTGCACATTTGAAATGTCTTTAAAGATATCGTTTAAGTCAGATTCTTGTTAGAATTGCTAAAAGGTCTATTGCGAATAGTTTAGCTGCTTGATATGCATATTCCACAAAGATTTCTGTCCATAGGTTGCTCATAAGTTGCTTGATTACGAGGCATTTACTTTCTCAAAATCTAGAGAGTTAAGCTAAGAGTTTAGGGCTATTTGATGTTGCTTTGGGGAACGATTTCAATAAAGCTATCAGCCTGTGCTTCAGATGCCTCCTCTCAGACATCCTTTCTTAAAGGGGCTCCGTCGTCAAAATGTAAACAAAACGATGATTTTTGCAGTTTTTTGAAAGGTGATATCACACAGGATTTTCGTATTTTTTTTCAAAATGAAAGTTTCTGTTTGGGCATTAATCCTTGTACTTCACTAAGGAACAGACCAAACATTCATATCTTCTACGATTGCTCGGATATATTTGGATTTTTAACGGTCACTTTTTTGTGGCTTGGGTGAAGCCACCAAACAAACTTCAGAAGACAATGGATGAACAATGGATAATTGGTGACACGTGCGAGTTTACGGATTTGTTTACTGTTTGACGACGGAGCCCCTTTAAAGCTTAAAAACGCTTTAGTTCCAAAAATGATTATGATATCAAAAATTCTCTTTCTGGAATTATGGCAAACGACGTAAAGTTCCCTTCGATCTATTCAGTTGACAGAATTATGCAATAATATTTCACACATTTAATTTTGAAGTTTGGGAAGATTTGATGAGAAGATTGCAAAATCTATGACGACTCTAATGTCATCTGACTAGTTGATGATTATAAGGTGCTTAAACTGATAGAAAAATTTGAATTAGTCGACTTTTTTATCAGTTCAACTACTTCAGTTCAATATCGTTCGATCCAAAAGCATAGGGCTCATATCTTTAAAAATGTGGGTGTAAAATTCTTTTACACTTTTCTTTTAATTAAATGGCTCTGAAGGAACTTAGTGTTTTTGCTGTAAATCTGCCGTGGAAATTTATTGATATATTGATTAATTCAAAATGGTGGTGTTTATTAACTTTGAAGCTTTGACGTCATCAAATTTCTAAATCCTAAACTAGAAGAGCTACAGATTTCTGCTTGCCACCATAGTATGGACCGTCATAAACTATGGTTTTCTTGAAGATTGTATCAATTTTCCTCTACTGATTCAAGATTTTCGATGATTTAGATTTTTTCAAAATTTTTGATGAATTTTTTTAAACATAACTAAATTGCCGCCACTTTGAAAATAATCAAGATATCACAAAATTTCCACGGCAGATTTACAGAAAAGTACCATAAGTTCCTTTCAAGCCATTCAATTTAAATAAGAATGTCATAGAATTTCATACCCACCTTTTTGAAAATTCGAAAGATTTGAATATCGTTCGATACAGAATCTTTTTTAGAACAGCTGAACGGTTTTATTTCGAGCAGCAGCTATTACAAAGCAATGCAAAACAGTTCATGTGCAATTTGGCTGTTTAAGGTGCTCATTGACTTTTTCATTGGCTCGCTTATCAGTTGATGTGCATAGATTAGAGCTATAGGCTGGTTATTTGCGTCTATATGGAGCAACTTCAGAAACGCTACATGCATTTGCAATTTGCTTACGAGCAATCGTTATCACATATCAATCCCTGTGCACATCTTCACAGCTATCACTAGACCGTTTTACAACCTGGCTACCCAATAACTTTGATTACAAACGCTTGTATAGATGCTGCACAAATTATACATGGACTTACCGAAGTATGAAAATTCCTCTGCAATGCAAGAGACAGATTACTGTTGCTTCAATATCCTGCAAACAGGCTTCGAAATGCCTCCAAATTTCATTGGTTTGGTTTAATTTTATATTTGAACTCGTCCAAAATTCAAGGCCTTAATTGTCGGATCTCACATTACCAAACCTATGATTTAATACACGGTCTGTCTCCGAAACACTGCCCAGATTCAGCGGTTGCAGGTGGCTTGATTGATGTTACCATGGAGCTGATTGACAGGATCACCGGGTCAGCATTGTTTACCAACGCGCGGCCTAACTAGCGTGCAAACCGGGTCTTGTTTACAGGCAGCCTTGTCGTTTCATTTCTGCATATATTCATAAACATGACAAAAAAGCGACTTGTACGTTTCATATTTTGATGTAATGATCTTATATGTATCTATAAATTTAATCGCGAAATTTATTTCATAATTCTATGATGTTATGCTAATTTTGTTGAAAATTGCTTCATAAATTCGTGATCTGATTATAAGGGAATCTGCCAAACTCACTCAGGGGAATTCAATATAGATTCCGCAATTTAAATTTGCCACTGTTTTTAATTGCCTTGGATGGCCTAGCAAAATATGCACTCTATTGTTTGCAGGCTAAGGTCCGTGACATATGCTCTAAGGGTATAATTTCATTGAAATGTGGGCAAGGTTAGGGCTGCTGTAATGCTTAGCTAACTATAANACCAAACCTATGATTTAATACACGGTCTGTCTCCGAAACACTGCCCAGATTCAGCGGTTGCAGGTGGCTTGATTGATGTTACCATGGAGCTGATTGACAGGATCACCGGGTCAGCATTGTTTACCAACGCGCGGCCTAACTAGCGTGCAAACCGGGTCTTGTTTACAGGCAGCCTTGTCGTTTCATTTCTGCATATATTCATAAACATGACAAAAAAGCGACTTGTACGTTTCATATTCTGATGTAGTGATCTTATATGTATCTATAAATTTAATCGCGAAATTTATTTCATAATTCCATGATGTTATGTTAATTTTGTTGAAAATTGCTTCATAAATTCGTGATCTGATTATAAGGGAATCTGCCAAACTCACTCAGGGGAATTCAATATTGATTCTTCAATTTAAATTTGCCACTGTTTTTAATTGCCTTGGATGGCCTAGCAAAATATGCACTCTATTGTTTGCAGGCTAAGGTCCGTGACATATGCTCTAGGGGTATAATTTCATTGAAATGTGGGCAAGGTTAGGGCTGCCGTAATGCTTAGCTAACTATAATGTTCTAAATTCATAATTACTGTGAAAAACTCTCTTATTAAAAAATAAGTATCTATTTACACAAGTCTGTAATTTCCAGCAATTTCTCTGGAGCTAAATAAATCAGATAATTTGTAAGTAAGCAAAGCTGAAATGTTTTCTTTCGAGTAATAGCTTCAGAATCTATTCAATATCAATTTCTCGTGGAGATATTTATTGAACCATTGGAAATCATTTGTTTTGAGGTTATGTGCCCTGCTCTTACGGGGGTAATTTCATTGATCATAGCCCAGACGGTGACATCTTCAAAACATTAGCTGCATGTGATTTTTCGTTCAAAGATCAGATGTTTCTTCAATTTTTCTTTACACAAGTGAATATTTGGATTTATCTTGCGCCTTTCTGCCAAACAGAAATAGAAATTTGAGCTGGAATGTGCTTTCATGCGTGTAAAGCCTCCCTGTATTGTATCGTGCATGCTCTGCTGTTTTTGGATACTCTCCAGCATATGCTATCTCGCAAAATTTGTCATTATCTTTGCAAAATTTGAGGACGGCTTGTGCAGTACCCATAAGATAGGGCTGGAATGAAATACTTTGACATCTTGTCAGTTTTAGATATTTTGTTGAGTTTATTGATTGTAGTGAATCATGGCATGAAATATAGAGTTGCTCTGAAGATGCCCTAGTGGGCGAAACTAGTTAGCAGATAGCTGAATAAATGAAAAAAAGTGCAAAGATCAACTCGATGCCTGCTCTCTGAGGATGTTGTCCCTCTTCTTCATCGTTCACTATATATGGCATGAAATATAGATAGTTCTGGAAGGAACCATTCATAGATAGTTGTGGTTTTAATTGATAGAAAAATAGCTAGATATTTAGAGTGATTTCTCCTCGTGATTTCTTTGTAATGAACTCAAAATGATTTGAAAGTTAGCAAGGCCAATATCTTTTTCTGCAAGTGCTCCTTGACAATTCCATAAAATTTATGGCGAAAAATTGCTTCGACTACTTCAAATAGGATTCGTTCCTTTTGCTCAAATCAGATACTCAAAAGTCAAAATCTGCAAATTGTTTGTAAATTATTGCTTTTTTCTGAGTATCATTGAATCTTTAAAATGTTCTCTTTTTTGTTTCAAATTTCAAGCTTTTTCATTGAATGCTTCTTCGTATCGATGATGCGTTAGCCAAGTAGTTGGTCAAACAAAAGTTGGCTTTTGCAACTGCCTTACCTCTCAAAATTGATTCTAGCACCTTCTATTTTCGATGTTAAATCTGCTAGACGCGATTGAATACTGGTGGCAAAGGAAATGTCCTTGGCTATCGTTCCTGAGAGCAGCGTTGTTGTTGTTTATTTTATATGACAGCTGCAATAGACCTTTGAGCTATTCTAAATAAGAATCTGAATCGAACGATGTTTTCATATATTTTGAAGAATTTTCGAATGTGCACAACAGTATTAGAAGCTCTGACGCCACTCAATCGAACCTTTCGATGCATACCAATAGAATAAAAATATCGCTTGATCCAGGCTCTTTTTTAGAAAAAAGCTTAAACGGTCTATCAGTAGATGTTTGCATATGTTGCTGTAAAGCTTTCGAGGTCTATTTATAAAAATACAACAACACGCTGTGAAATCTTTGATTTTATTCCAAATTTATATTCTCATTTCGATTTTAGTCCAAATGTGTTTTCTTCTTCTTAGCGTTTTTGGAACGTTACTTGCGTACTTTTTTTTTAATTTCATATATCAAGCTAAAATTTTGCAGTAACAGAACATAGTTACAAGACGATACGACACGACAAGGAGAATGAGAATACATTGCAACCCCGTGGCTTTAACAATTGACATAAAGCATTTACATGGAAATAATAAACAAACCAGAATATTACGCAAGCTACGAAGAGAAATGAAATGATACAAGGGTGGGAGGAGGTGAGGAAATTTAACTGAAATGATTTAAGAAAATCTCTTTGATGATTCAATCAACTCTAGTGTGGCTTCAGTTCAATGATTGTTTCATTTAATTCAAAAGCTAACGTTACATCACCATACAAGCTTATCGAAAACCGTGTGATTGCAAAATTGCTTGTACGCGGTTGAGGAGATTATATCACCAATGCCTACCCTGCGAAGACCCTGGTTCAATAATTCTATCAAGCACTCTTGATGCTCTGAATTTTCTAAAGAGGCACCTCTTTTCTGGCGCACACGGCAGCAAATTACAAATCTTTGCATGACGCAAATCTCTGCTCGAAGAAATATTACAAGAAATAGGCGATATTTCATTTCTTCAATTTCTTAATTACAAAAGTTATTTCATAACGACATTATTGTAAATGCTAGAATTGTTATTTCATCATCTATCTTATATTACAAATATTATAATGTGATAGCAATAAAATAAATGGCTAAGTGTTTTAATTCAAGTTTACGTTGTAAACAAAATATATCTTTAATATCATACTAATTATGATATCATATTTTCACTAAAATGTGTAATCGTCTGCTTGTTTCTAAATTGTATCTACTTATTCTAAGCAAAAATCTTTTCAGACTTACAGATCGCTTCTAGTAATAGATCCCTTTGCTATTCGAATAAAGAGTTTGAATCGAACGACATTTTTATTTTTTTTAGAATTTTCGAATGTGTACAAAAGAGATAGTATCTCAAACCCCAGTAAATTATACCTTCCATATAGAAATGTATAAACATATCGCTCGATCTAGACTCATTTTTACAACAGCTAAAGGTCTATCGTTGCTTTCGCAGATTCTCTGAAATGCGTTATTGACACGACAGCATAGTTTGAGCTACTTTTATGAGAATTAGAACTCGTTGGACAGCTAATATTAAACTGTAAATGGCTTCTTTTTCAAGCGCTAAAATTTCTACTAACTAAATTATAAGTTTGAAAGTTCAAGCCCAAATAGCGCTAATAAAATGTTATTGTTTATAATTGTCGACTATGAGAGTTTCGATAAAAGTCGTATTTCGTTTGCAACAGAGTCTTTCATTCAACTCAGTTTGAAAGTTCAAGCCCAAATAGCGCTAATAGAATGTTATTTTTATAATCGTCGACTATGAGAGTTTCGATAAAAGTCGTATTTCATTTGCACCAGAGTCTGTCAGCTAACTCAGACAATATATAGGAGTTAACGAAACTCTTTTCAGTTGATATCATCCATGCCAATGTATCAATTTCTTCAGTGCTGACCAACTACTCTTATTGCATAAAAATTCAACTTTTAGAATTTACTTTCCATTTTTATCTTCTTTCAGGAGTCAACAGCATGAAAAGCACTGTTGAACGTGTGAATGTGTGATGAAATCGATGCTCAACAAAGTAAGTTTCTTCACGTTGAATATTTCTGCATTTCAATTTTTTCGCTATTTGAATTTCGATATCTTCCTAGCATACTTGCATTTTGTACACACACATCTACTACACCTAACAATGTTATCGCAAAAATATATCCTTTTCTCCACCCTTCATCTGCTTTATGTATTTCATCAAGCCTCATGATTGCTTCTTGCAAGTCCCTTGGCTGTCGTCTTTGGTCGTATTCTGCGAATCTACTCACTAATGAGCGTCGTCATATTTACTTCCGGTTTCCTCTCTTCCTTCTCAGAATTAACAGGGCTGTCTTCGTTTATCATTTCTGAGAAACATTTCCGCTGGACTGGAAAGGGTCGTCTTGCTCTCTCCTATTAACAAATTTTTTTCTATCTATCTAAATCATCATGAACAACCATCGGATTTGCTTCAATAAAATCAGATGTTGTGTCGTCGATATCTTCCGCTACAGTTTGAGGTGGTAGATTGTCCGGATGTAACAATAAATCTACAAGTCCGGGATCATCAAATTCGTTTCCGGAATCATCTAAATCCGATCGCACAGTCGTAAATTCATCGTCATTTCGTTCCCGGTTATCATCACCTTCGATTTCATCTCGTTGCGATCCAGTCACTGTATCACTTGATGTCACTGATTGCTTTGATTCATCAGATTGATCGATTTGATTAGCCACAGTCGCATTATTTGACTGATCAACATCCTTTGCAATATCTTGTGGATCAAATTCACTGGCTGATTGTGATTGCGTTGATGCATCGGCTAGGTTGATTTGATTATCCACAGCTGCCTTATCTGATTGATTAGCATCTTTTGTAATCGCTTGTGGATCGTAATCACTGGCAGACTGTGATTCTTGATCAGACGATTCAAGATGTGATTTATCAGTTGTTGGTTCTATGTTTTCGACGATTGGTGATTTGTTATGATCAGGTGATTCCAATTCTTGATCGTTTGGTTTAACCAGCTGATCAATTTTCAATAAATCTTGATGCATAGATTCAGTGTTTTGATTGACTGATTGCGAATCGCTATCTGTTCTATCAGCAATAAAGGTGTCTTGATCATCTTGATCATCTCGATCATCTTGATCATCTTCACTATCAGTGTCTGTGATCACTTGATTATCACCCTTGTTCGTAAGTTCTTCACCTTCTTTGGTATCATTTTGACTAGCATCGACAACCTCATCACTATCCGGTCCTACAATTTCTTTGAATAGATTATGTAATGTTCCGTTTGTGGTTCCATTATTTGGTAATTCTTCTGGAATACTTGGAGTAAACTGATGTAGTTCTGCTTCCTCGGGCGGACTTCCTAAATAATCACCGGACTCTACTTGCTCAATGCCCAGCTTTTTATTATTTAGCTTCATTATATCCCCCGTGACTGGATTGACATAGTATGTGGGGCCACTCGTTTTTACTGTTGGTTGGTTCACGGCTGCTTGTGCTACAGCGGGTGCTTCGTCTGTTAATGGTGATGTTATAGGTGGCAGGAGCGTTGAAGGGATTGTGCGTGGAACGCGTGATTTCGCAATATTTGCATCCGCATTATCGTGGTTAGAGACTGTGAAGGAGCCTTCTGTTGTTGTTGTTGCAATCACAGGAGCTTGTGTCTTGAACTCGTTTCCGTTTGGTAGAGTATTTCTAGCGGCTGGTTGTAAATCAGGGTACTGCGAAGGCTCTTGTGCCGTTTGTTCCTGCCCTGCATTACCGATATAAGAATTCACAATGTCTCCTACTTTGTTAGCTTCTGTGTTTCCATAGTCACTTGTTTGTACATTCATCGAATTCTCTATAACCTGAGTTGGCACTTCGACGCGCTTTGTGGGGCTTGATGCTTGAATACCCGATCTTTCCTCGCTGTCAGATTGCCGCTCGAAACTGTCGTAACTGCTGGTCGAAACTCGCACAGAGCTCGTTGGATGGCCTACTATTTGATCCTGTACTGATGTTCGGCTTTCGACCTGTGATGTTTGGCTTTCGACCTGTGATCTTTGACTTGGAAGTGCTGCTTGTTGATATGACTCCTGACCTTCATCATACGAGTTCTGGATATTTGCTGCCGACCCGTCTACGTAACTTCGACTTTTGGCCTCTGTTGGTATGCTTTGAGAGCTTGATACTTTGTCTGTTGGTGGCTGTGTTTCAGGACTGCTGGTGTTGGCTGCATTAGAGCTAGAACTGGCGTTAGTGAATGGTCGTGTCTGTCCTAAATCACCGGAAGGTTCTAAGCTCTCGGACGCGGATGTTTTTTCAGCCGGAGCAACTGCCTCGTTATTTTTGTTTAAATCGTCTGTTCCGTAATAAGCTGAAGGCCCTTTCGGTACTGCTGTATACGAAATCGATGGCTGATTATTATTATCGCCGACTCCTAAAGTGTCATCATCGTCAATCAAGTCATTATAGCTGACCCTCTCTGTTAAGATAACACTCCCAGTCACAGGACGTATGACATTTATCCCTGAAGAACCATTATTTCCTGACATCACAGATGTGTTTGCACTGAGTGTCGTCACTGGTGTGAGTGTAGTTGTTTGTGCAGGTAACGCAGTGGTTGTGGGAACAGTCGTAGGAGCTACTGTTGGTGACGTCTGAGTACGTGGCTTCGTGCCAACAGTTGGGACAGCTTCCTCTTTTGCCGTTGCGTTTCCTGATCCTTCATCTGGTACGGTATCCTTACCTTGCTGAACAGCCATATTAGTTATATACTCACTATCTCCATTTTGCTCTATTTCAGCTTTGTTTACAGGCTGTGTAGGTGGACTAGACGCTTCATTCCTAGGTGTTGTCACCCCATTTGGTACTCCATCGTTCTTAGCACTTTCATCTGTTGACGCAATTGGCACATCTTCATTCTTTACACTTTCGTCCTTCGCCCCATTTGGCACTTCAATATTGTTAACACTTACATCAGTCGCCGCATTCGGTACTTCAACATTCTTGATACTTTCATCTGTTGCCCCTATTGGAGACCCCCTCATTCTTATGATTTTCATCAGGATTCATTGCTGTTGTTACGGTCGTTGTGTTGTTTGACTGATCACTACTACTGGCGCTGGTTGAAGAAGGTGAAGAACCTTCACGTTCCATCGCTTTGCCAAGTGCAATAATTTCTGGCTTTGAAGATATCAACGAATTCAAGTCACTGCTCTTATCTGTTGGTTGAGCTGAAGATGCCTGTTTCTGTGTTGTTTGAACCAATTTTTGAGTCGTTTCTTGCATCGCTACACTCGCTACCTTGCTAGTTGAAACAAGAAGGGTGTCTTGGCTAACTGACCCTGAATCTGAAGGGCTTAAGCTAGAGGTTGTTGCAGGCTGTGTGCTGTTTACATCATTAGGAGGCTGTGAAGCCGTTACACCAACAGACGGGGAAGCTGCCTTGGTGGTTGTAGTTGTTGTATCTGTAGCAGTCTCCTGAGTCTTAGAGGTTGTTGGTTGCCAAAGATAGAATTCTTGATCTGATGAATCAGCTGATGATGGACTACTTGCGGTCGTATTTTGCTGTAAAACGTCAGGACTTGTAGCTAAATTGGCAGTGTTTTCATTAGCAATGTCAACCTCTTCAGATGGTAGACTGGTTGTCGAATTTTCACCAGGGTTTTCAGAGGTTTTAATTATATCGGTAGAGTTTTCATTGTCAACTTCATTCTCTCCAGTACTCTTTGTTGTAGGTAGCAAAATTACACGGATAAGATTTGATGATGTTGCTTTTTTCTCGGTCGCATTAGCAGGTTTCGTTGTTGGTTCCGGCTTCGCAGCTTCACCTCTTCTTTGGCCTACATTTGAAAGGGTGGGGCTGAAAATCTTGCGCTGTTGTTGTTGTGCATATGCAGTGTCATCTTGCGCATTCCCTTGGTTTGTTTGCGTGGATGTTGATTGTAGATCTCCATTCTGTGCTGCGGTGGTTTGTGTTTTAGCTTCTGTTGGTCCGTACTTTGTAGTTGGTTCATCCGCTGTGTTCATTTCATTTCTTCCTTGTGCTAAGTCATTCGAAAGTGCCTCGTTGAATGATGTCACAAATTGTTGACGCTGTTGAGCACTAACTTCATCGGTATTGCTTGAATACGCTTGCTGAGGTGTCTTGTAAAACGATTCAGTATTTTGCCCACCATTATCTGCCCCAGCAACAGCCCTTTGCTCACCCATTCCATCAGTTATAGCTGCATTAGGCTGTGCTTCATACGTGTTGGTCTGTGGAATAGTCGTTGCAATGTTTTCCTTTTGCGTTGCTGCATCTGTTGCGCTAATCATTGATTCGGTAGGCCCGTATCTTTGTTGGGCATTCTCCTCTGGAACAGCACTGGAATCTATTCCCTGTCTATCGCTTGTCTCGCTGGTTTGTTTACTCTGCTTGTCCACCCCTGTTGCCTTAGTAACATCGGGCACCCCGATAGTTCCCTGATAAGCTGATGTTGTTGGCTTATACTTGGCCTCGTTTTCGTTCTGAGCCTCGTTACTACTGCCAATCGACTTTATTGTGTTTTGATCCACCATTGTATCAGCTGCATTGTCTTGCTTTTCTGTTCCATACATAGCCTCAGTTGGCCTATCTTGCTTGTTTGCAGATGTGACAAGATCCACGGCTGCTTGGGTCACATATTTCGCTGTCTCTGGGTTCGTCCTCACATTTGCATTAGCAGTGACTAGTTTCGCTCCTTGGTACACTGCCTGTGTCGGTGCATACTGTTTACCAGTGGCCAGAGCTTCATCGGGTGCTTTCATATCTGCAACTGCCTCTGTCATGACCGGCAGTTCATTTTGGATCAAATTTGCGTTTTCTTTGTCTGCTTGTAGCCTTGCCTCTGTTGGTGCATATTTCTGCTCAACTTGTGCCTCATATTGGACTGCATTTTGGCTCATATTTACAACGCTTTTGTCTGTTTGCAATCTCGACTCAGTTGGTCCATATTTTTGCTCAGCTTGTGTTACATATTGCGACTGTTTGCTGTCATCATCGCCTGTCGTATTTTGTTTTGATGCTTGATACATCGAGGGTGTAGGCTGTTTTTGAGTCAGGTCTGATTCCAGACGGCTGTCAAGCTCATCTCTAGAAGCTGTTGAGAAATTGAATNNATCCCGAACAAAATTTTGATTTCGCTTCTAGCAAAGATTTCTTCCGACAGTGCCAGTTGAATTCACTCAAATGTGTTTATAATCTTCTTCAAAAGAACATTACTATAGCATCTCTCAGATTTTAGTTTAGGCCTAGTTTAAACATCGTTTCTTTGCCGTCTCGAATCGAACTGTATTCTAAACGGAAAAATCTGTCGTATTTGATTTAAACGTTGTTTTTTTTGCCGTGTCAGCTTGAAATTACAATGGTTAAAATGGCTATTTTTCAAAATGCACCAGCGCAGTGGCTGATCAAACGTAGAAACCGCGGACTATGGCCTAGAATTGATTAATTAAACGCAGCAGAAATACAATGTTTAAATCAAGTCGTTTTTCTGCCGTTTGATACGACAGAGCTAATGAACTCCTGCTGTTTTATCTATTTAAAACGGCGGGTGATTTAAAAATCGTTTTTGTGTCGAATTTAACTGACACTTAGAAGTTTTTAACAGCTTCTATTAAATTAGACACGGCAGAAAACGATGTTTATACTGGGCATAAGCTGGTTAAACTTGTTCTGCAGGCTTTTTTACTTTTTTGATCTAGTTCTTACCTTATTCATCGAAATGCTCTCATTTCCCTCCACAGCTATATCACCATCAGTGGTTGGCTCCTCCACAGAAACACCTGCATGTGCCGTAGTAGATGCTGATGTTGGCTTTGTCGTTGGGAAAGCTGTGCCTGCCTCGTTCTGGTAAGGTTCTTGAGATTGTTTCTCATTGGATGCCTCATTTTGATTTGTATCTTTTGGGTTGTATGGTTCTCCATATATTGGTGGTTTTGTAGTCACTTCTCCTACAAGAAATAATTCGTTTAGATTCAGTAACAATGTACCAGGTGACCGAAAAATAACTTCGTGAGTTAGATCCTATCTACCGGGTACTGCCGTTTGAAAAATCACCAAAATTTGATTACATGACCGATCTTCAATTTTCTTCCTTTGCCTAGTAGATCAAGGACCAAATTATTTTCCCAGACATAGCTGATCTTGTAATTGGTTTAGAATTAGCAAATTTAGCTCTTTTTAGGGCTACCTGGTTTTGAATCATACTGCAAAAGAGCATTTATGCTTGCCAGGTCAATTTCTTTTTGCATATAAAACTGCTAGTTTGGTCATAAATGACAGAAAGAAATGCACACTATCCTTGGAGGCTTCGATGACGATGAAAAATCTGAAAATTCTGACTGTTAGGCAAGATTAAGCATTTTGCTTAAAAAGTATAGCTCAAAATAAGGGTTTTCAACGTGTGATTTTTCTACCTCGTTGCATCAAAAGCAAAAATTTTAGCATCTACTAATATTTTTGGGTCATTGACAAAGCAAGTCAAAAAGAAAATAAGGTTTGATGATTGATTTTAGGTGATTTTTTAAACAGGAGTACTTTTTTTGGGACACCCAGTAGCTGCCTGAAATCAAAAGCTATTGTCAAATGCTTTGTATCGCTGTTTAGTATACAAGTTTAGCTATCTTTTGAGAAGCTGCATGGTCGTTTTAAGCAATGATTGCCATCCGAAAAAGCAGATTCAAAGAAAATTTCGAATCCCGGATTCCTTATTTAGAGTGAAATAATCGCCATCCTTTTTCCAGTCAACATTTTGATGGATTTGAAGTCGTCTTGGGAAATTTTTGTTTGCAAAATGATTGACCTCTGTCCCTCACTCAGATTTCGTGCTTCAAAGCAAATTGTGAATTCAGCTTTTTTCACATCTTCCAAAGCATCGACGTGAAAACGAAGGAATAGTCCAAGAAATGAATGAATTTCCATATTTTTCAAGCTGTTTTTTCGAACAGCAGGCGTACCTTAAACTGACCAAGCAACATGTCCAAAGATAGCTAAGCCTTTCAGCTACATACTGATTTCTCGTTTCTGTTCATAAAATTTGCTTTCAGGAAATTATATGCAATCTAGCTAGTGAAGTTGTTGTTGGGTTCACTCTGGTATGTATGTCTTTTATGAGACATAATGGGGTTAGAAGCACGGTTGCAGAAGCCTGCATGGAGCTGCAGTAACAGATAGTGCATTAGAGTACCAACAAGAAACGGTTTGAAAAATACTTCTCAAAGACTTTAGGAAAATCTGTGGGTCGTAGAGTTGCCCATGAAGTTTGCATCTTTTTCATGTAAAGCTGTCTATTAATCAAGAGCTCATGCCAAATATTATATGAGGTCCAGAACTTGAAATTACTGAGTGTGAGTATCCTTTTGGCAAGCAAAGACAGGCAAATAGTTTGTTCAAAAAACATAAGTCTTACCTTGCAAACCTTGCTGATAGATCGGTGGTGGCGTAGTTGTACGATAGAGAATCTCTTCGCCATCTTTCCCCTTCATGTATTCAACACCATTGCCTTGGTACACTGGTGGTGCCTTTGTTGTTGTTGCGACGAAATTTGGCCACTGATTTCCATACGCCGGTGTGGTAGTGTACTGTTGAGTTGTAGGCTGCGTGGTTTCTTGTGGGTAATAAGGCGGTGGTGTTGGTGGTCCGTTGTCAGATTGACTCTGGCTAGTATCTTGTGATTCTAGATCGTTGATTGATTGGGTTGAACCGGTCTGGGTTGCTTCTGATTGACCGGATTGCGGACTGCTCTGACCGGCACTGGAGCTTGGTTGACCGCCTGTGGAGGCGTCTTGACGCTCTTCAGTGGTGCCTTGCAATTGCTCAATCTTTGACTCTTCAGTTAAACCTCCATTTGCTCCCTCTTCGCCATTTGCATTTTCAGTTTCAGCTTCCGCCTCGCTCCCTACGCCATCTTGTTTGTCATTAGTTGTCTTGTTGTTGTTGTTGTTGTTGTTGCTGTTATCATATCTGTATGGATACTGAGTCGTCCTTGCTGCTGTTGCTATCGTAGTTGTAACCAGTGGCAAGGCTGTTGTTGTTGCTGCTGTTGTTGTTGTCGTCTCATACCCTTGCACATTATCCATCCCTGACTGTTGACTATTACCGTAGTAAGCACCTTGTGTTACGCTGCCATAGTAACTTTGATTGCCATTTTGTGGAGCTGATTGGGCTTTACTAGTGTCATACGCTGATGGGTACCTTGATGATTGCGCCATATATTCAGTGCCTTGATTCTCATTGTTTCCGTACATAACCTCATCATCTTCTTTCCCTTCTAAGTAGCCTGCGTTATTGCTAGCAGCGGCTTGTGTTTGTGCTACGTTATTTGTCACGTTGGTGTCTGGTGTCGGTTCCACTGGTGGTAACTGAGCTGCATATGTTGCATTATTTACTGGGTATTTAGGCCCATTGGTTGGTGCTTCTGTCTGCATAGCTGTAGTCGTTTCACTAGGTCGTTGTGGTGTCGTTTCCCCTACGCGAGCCGGTGTTGCTGCAATGCCGTACACCGCTTTACTGTCCTCTTTTTCTTCGAGATATCCACCTTGCTGGGTGGTAGGACCAGATTGTGCTGCAGTAGCTTCGTTGTTTGCTGGGTACATC
This sequence comes from Aurelia aurita complex sp. Pacific, assembly GCA_004194395.1. NCBI lineage: Eukaryota > Metazoa > Cnidaria > Scyphozoa > Semaeostomeae > Ulmaridae > Aurelia > Aurelia aurita complex sp. Pacific. Next base: position 165,251 of record REGL01000323.1, read on the forward strand.
GTGGTCTCAGCCTGTGTCGATGTGGTCGTATCACCAGGTCGTGCTTGCATTGTCTCTCCTATACGAGATGGAGTTGCTGCAATGCCATATACAGCTTCATTGTCCTCTTTTTCTTCGAGATACCCATCTTGTTGTTTGGTAGGACCAGATTGTGCTGCAGTAGCTTCGTTGTTTGCTGGGTATTTAGGCCAATTCGTTGTCGTTTCAGACGGAGTAGATGTGGTCGTTTCACCAGGCTGAGCTTGCATTGTTTCTCCTAGACGAGGTGGGGTTGCTGGAACACCGTACACAGCTTCATTGTCCTCCTTTTCTTCAAGATAGCCACCTTGCTGGCCAGACGTATCTGTTTGTGCTGCAGTAGCAGTCACATTGGTTGCTTGTTGAGAACCTGCACTGCCATACCTTCCTTGAGACGTTGGAGACTGAGTTGTTCCGTATCTTGTTGGATATGAAGTTGATGTTGTGCTTTCCCTCTGTGGAGTAGTTGTTAACTCGTTCTCAAACATAGCCTCGCTGTCATCTTTTCCTTCCAAATAACCATCCTGCTGTTTTCCTCCTACTCCAAATTCTACCAAAGGAGATGCCGTTGTTGTTGTCTCATTATTGTTGGGATTTCCAGTTGGATATTGGTAGCCATTGTACTGATACGTGTTGCCTTGGTTGTATTGTGGATATCCTTGTGGCTGCGCAAGAGGATTTGGCTGAGGAGGAGTACTTGATGTGGTTGGTTGCTGCTTTTGTGTTGGTGGGAGTGTTTCCATGATTGTCTCATCAGTTTCTTTTCCTTCTAAGTAATCAAGACTTGATTGTGTTGTTTCGGCAACTGGAGCTTTGCTTGCGGTAGTGTTTGCTTGTTCTAGTGGCCTGTTTTGAGCAGCTGTGACTTGCTGGCCAGGTCCTTGAGGCTGAGCATTGCCCGCCATATTGGCATTTGTTGCAATAATGTAAGGGGGTTTCGTTGTTGTTGTTTCAGCCAGAGCCTTGTAAGCTTCCGGCAATGCTTTGGTTGGCATCGCTGTAGCATTTGTGTTTACCGATGGACGATTTTGTGCAGCCGTAATTTGCTGTGCAGGTCCTTTTGCCTGTGCAATACTGGGTTCATTTGCCGTAGTTGCTACGATATAAGGTGATTTCGTTGTTGTTGTCGTTTGAGCTAGGGCTTGGTAAACCTCTTGTAATGCTGTTGTTGTAATTTCTGGCCTAGGGGTTGTTGTTGCTGCGGCGTATGGATTAGGCTCATAGACAAGTTCCTCGTCTTCTTTTCCTCCGAGATAAATCGAGCCGTTATTGCTTGGTTGGTAACTAGGAGCTGCTGGTGCTTGATTGCTGGGAGCTTGTGGAGGAGCATTACCCAGGTCGTTAGAAGCTGCTGATGCGACATTATTCTGGTTGCTAGGCGCTGCTGACGTGATCAGATTCGATTGGTTTGAAGCTTGCCCATTGTTTACTCGCTGAGTAGGCTGGGGTGTCATTGTTTGAGTAACATCGCTGTCGGTGTCATTCGAATCGACTTCTTCATACCAGGTATAGTAACGTAGCCGTTGAGAAGTGTATAACGTCTGGGTAAATGTGTTGTTGCTCTGTGGCTGTTGTCTCGCTGTTTGAGGCTTTACTGTGCTTGGTTCTTCTACAGAAACACCTGCCGGAGCGGTTGTCGTTTTAGGTTCTTCTGAAGTTGTTTGGCCTACTTGTTGCTGGTTGCCAGCGATTTGTGGCACAGTTGCAGGATACGGGCTCTCAGTCCCTGGGTATCGTCCTGCAGTTGCTGCTACTTGTGCTGGCTTCTGTTGTGGATATGTATTTGGAGCCGTTGTCGTGTTCAGATTTGGTTCCTCGACTGAAACACCCGGTTCAGAGGTCGATCCTTCTTTAGGCTTCTCTGTCACCGTTGTTGTTGTTTCTTGGTACTGACTCCCTACTCCTGGGTACCTAGTGCTGGTTGTTGATGTTTGATCGGTGCCAGATTGACCTGAATTGTATGGGGCAGTCGTTGTTTCTTGATCTGAAGGATAAGGACTTGCAGTTGTCTTTGCTTGGTTGTTCGACGTTGTCGTTTCGCCGCCATTTCTTTCATTTGTGAAAACAACAACTGTAGCTTTCGTTGGTTTTGTTGTCGTACCTGTTCCAGAATTTTCAGACGGTTGTTCTGCTGCTGATGTGTCAGTTGTCGTTTGGTCCTCGGTTGATGCCGAGGTCGTACTCGATGATGTTTCGGTGTCCGTTATTGCTTTCGTTGTTCCAACGGGTCTGGTAGGTGCTTTCGAAGTACTCTCTGAAGCTCCCTGTGAAGTCTGGTTGCTTGTCGTACTTTCCAAATTTTGACTCGTCTTTGCCGAATTACTTTCGGTAGATGTTAATGTTGTTCCAACGGGCCTGGTAGGTGCAGCATTATTTACAGCTTTGCTGGTTGTTGTAGAGCTTTCTGTTTTGTAGTTTTGATAAGGCGTAGCAGTTTCCGAGGTTTGAGTGGTTATAGGCGACGAAGTCTCAGCTGATGTAGTCGTGTCTTCAGCTGGTCTCGTGGTTGTGGTCTCATTATATGATTCGGTATTCGGAACCTTTTCGGTTACTGATTGGGTAGGTTTATACGCCGTTGTCGTTTTGGCATTCTCACTCGTAGTTTGCGATACAGTTTCGCTCGTTTGTGATCCTGCCGTTGTTCCTGATGTTGTCGATTGTGTGTCACTAGCTGTGGTATCTGTGTTGCTTGACGTCGCAACGTTTTGCGAGCCTTGTTTCGCCGTTCCAGGATATACAGTCGAAGGATTCTGATTTGAATTCTGCTGTTTTGTAGTCGATTCAATTTCCTCCGCAGCAGTCGTCGATGGCAGGCGTGTTGGGACAACGCTTTCGTCACTCGAAGCAGTTGTTGTCACGGAGGAAGTTGTTGTTTCTGGACGTTCTGTTGTTGTTGCTGTTTCTTGACTCGATGCAGTTGTTGTTGCTGTTTCTTGATTCGCTGCAGTTGAAGTTTCTTGGGCTGCAGCTGTTGTTGTCATAGATACAGTTGCTGTTGTTTCTGGAATTACTGTTGTTGTTTCTTCTTGATTCGCTGCTGTTGTTGTTGCTGTATCTTGATTCGATGCTGTTGAAGTTTCTTGTGCGGCTGTTGTTGTCATTGATACCGTGGCTGTAGTTTGTGGAGCTGGGGTTGTTGTTGCTGCTTCTTTCTCTGCTGTACTTATGGCATAGTCATTGTCGGGCTTCGTTGTGACTGCTGCATCAGGGTTCGACGTTTTTTGTCCTTGATATGATGTCACAGGGTTTTGTGGTAGGCCCTCTTGTTCTAGCTTGTCATTTTCGTTTGACTCTCCAGCCTTCCCTGGTGCTGCTGCTGCTGCTGCTGTTGTTGTTGTTGTTGTTGTTGTTGTTGTTGGGGCTGTTGTTGTTGTTTCTATTGAAGAGATAGGCGTAGTGGTCTGTGCATTTTCGCTCGGCTGACTAGTTGTCGTGTCTTGATTCTGATTGGCTGGTATTGTGTCAACTTTCTCTGTGACTGGCTGTTCTGGCGCCTCTGTGCTGGTCTGGTTTTTAGGTGGTTGTTTAACACCTTGTTCTTGGTTGCTACCTTGAGTCTCCGTCTGCAGAAGAAAAAGGTAGTATTTAGCAATCATGCAGCATTTCTTAAAATTGTTAAAGTGGCTACCATTTGACTCCATTTTGGGAGTTGTTAAAAGTTTTGAGTGAAATAATATTTGAAAGACTCTGTATCGAAGAAAGGGGATGTAAAAACATCAGTGCGATTTCACTTAATGTGATAGGTTTTTTTTAATGATAAAAAGAATATTTACAGTCAATTTCTGGCTGTAAATTCTGGCAATTAATAGGAGTAGTTTTCACATGAAAATAGATGCATTTTGTTGTAAACTTACCGGAGGTACAATCTCATATTCTGTTGGCTTCGTAGAAGGTAACCTTGTTGTTGTTTCAATAGGCTGCGCAGTAGTTGTCTCTAGCGGACTAGTCTCCTTCACAGGGGTCTCCGTTGTATGTAATGTGATTGGCTGGGTTTGCTGCTTGAATTTATTTGCTGTTGTTGTTGTTGTTGTTGCAGGAGTTGTTGTTACTTGTGGTGCTAAAGGGAAAATACAGAAAATTGTTGTTGATCTAATGTTAATTGCGTTGCTTCGTGTATCAGTTTTGTATAAAAGAAACATATCTATTTGCTGAAGTCTAAAAAGGTCTTGAACAGATGGAAGCTTTGATATTCATCTTGAAAAACCCTATAAGGATGACTTAGCCGCAGTCGTCTTTTTTTCGCCCGGTTGGCTTTGGCTTAGCTTTCTTTTGGGCTGCATGATTCGGGCTTCGGGGGCTCCGGTGGTGGGTTTCACGGTGCCATCACCCTCGCTGCTCTATGAGATGAAACTCTGAAAAAAAAACGTTGTGTGTCTCTGCCGCGTTATATCGTGTATGTATATATAAGAACACATCATTCGATGAAGCTTACCTGCTGTTGTAGCTGTTGTTGTATTAGATTCTGCCTCTGGGTAGTAAGTCACTTTTCCATTTGTTCCTTGATTAGTTATTGGCTTCGTGGTGCTCACTGTGGCATTACCAGCTTGACCTGTTACCCCCGGTGTTGATGGTCTTCTGTCTCCTTCATTAGGCTCTGTTTTCGTAGAGCTGACACTAGGAGCAGGGGGTAACTTTGGAGTGATGAATACGGTTTCGTTGTTGTTATTTTTCGATTCAGTTGTTTGGCTCGTTGTAGGTTTTGTTGTTGGTTTCAACCATGTTGCTATCTTTGCGAAAATTGCATCGAGATCTGCAGTTGATTTACCCCCTTGAAATGAAATGAAACAATGGTGTAAAGCTTCGGAAAATTCAGACATAGAAGACTCATTTACGTGAGTCTACACTCAATACAATATGTAGCCTACATGCAGACTTGACTGATGTGTTTTCAGAGAGGTCCTCAAAACTGGTCTCCTCCTGAAAAGATGCCAGTCGAGACTGCATGGAGGCTATACAATATGTCGATATATTTCTTAAGTCTTATTTCATAGTTTTGTTTTGCTTGACAATGAAATCGATAATGAGGGGTATCAAGGCATAAAGAAACAGTACGCCTAATATTTTCATACATAGTATGAACTTTCTCTGAACGAAAAACGACGAATTTTTTATCATTTACACCACGCTTTTTATGCTTTTCCCCCAAGATGTATTTTGTGACAGCTAAAATTTTGAAATAGAAGGAGCAATGTTGTAGATTCATTGAACAATACCTGAGATGTAACCACATGATTTAATATAAGTATATGCATCCTGCTTTGCATGAGAATGGGATAAATAATAAACTCTTACCATTTCAGGAGTCTAATTTATAAATAGTCACTCAGTTGCCAGGTAAAGCAAAAATCTGGATTTTAACGAAAGCAATATTCTACGTTCAATAAATGAATGTCAAAATGATTAAACCTTAAGACAGGGAGTGTTTTTCGCCACATTGTGCTTTACCTTTATTAATAATGTAAACTGTAACACCGTAACAACCGGTAACAACGTTATCGAAATCTTCTTCTGTAGCAAATATATTAAATATTTCCTTACCTGTTACTGGGGCCTTTGTCTTCGGAATTCTTGTCGGTGCATCTGGCAGGAATGGTGTATAGACAATCTCACCATCATCACCTTTTGACGGAATGTTCGGCGGTATCTGTGACATAGGTGGCTCTGTTGGACGCTTCCATGTTGCGAGGTTAGCGAAAATACGATCTAGATCAGCTGTTGATGGTTTCGGTGTTACTTTAGGATACGTATTCGTTGGGTACTTGCTTTCTGATGCAGTCATCGTCACTGCGGAGGGCTGCTCAGTGGCTGGTCGACCATACATTGAAGGAATATCAACATTAGTCTCGTTTTGTTTACCTACAGCGACTGCTGCTGGTGTGTTCCATGTTACCTTAGGCTTGAGTGTTGTCAGAACAATCGGCTCGGCATTAGGTTTATTTACACTCTCCTGTGCCCCTTTCTTTCTCCCATATTTCACCTCCCATTCTTCGATTTCTGAGATATAAGCATCGTAATATTCTTTCATTGCTCTCCACGGATCATAACCATCATCTTTATCTGCTTGTTTTTCTTCCTTCATTTCTTGTCTCAAATCATCGAAGTCCTTGTAATCGATTGCTGTCTCTGGGTAGAATGTAAGATTCTCTTGCTCGATTTTTCGTACGTATTTGTTATACCACTTCTGTATGCCTAACAAATATTTACCCATGTAGCTATTCCCTGGTGAGATGCTACCTCCAAGATTCTGAGTTGTTACATCGGGTCTTGTTGGTTCTCCTGAGCTAGCTTTGCCTGTTGGTACGCTTACATTCTTAGCGTCTCCTGCGTTGTAGTTAGGCTCTTTTTCACTCATTTCATTATAATCAATCTTTCGTATATTCTCTGTGGGTCTTGATGTTGTAGTTGAGGCTGTCGTTGCTTTGTTTAAATTGCTAGCCTCCTTTTCATAAGCAGAAGGCTGCACTGCGCCTCCAACGTACGGTTTCTCTTCACTTAAGACTGCTTGATTTGAAACCTTGCTTTCGGTAGGCTTCTCAACTGTTATAGGTTCTGACTTATACGTAAATGGGTTCGTCTTTGGGCCTGTTATACCTTCAGGTTTTTCTGTAGTTGTTTTTATTATTTGAGCTAATGTGATTCGCGATTGATTCGTTTCTGATTGACTGATTGGTCTCGATTCCTCTGTTTTCGTTTCAATCACCGTAATCACTTCAGGTTTCCCTGTTGTCGTTCGTACGGGTTGACCCTGGGTGATTTGTGATTGCGTTGCTTGTGATTGAGTGTTTATTGATTGATTAGTGTTTGATTGACTGATTGGTCTCGATTCCTCTGTTTTCATTTCAATCACCGTAATCACTTCAGGTTTCCCTGTTGTTGTTGTTCGTGCGGCTTGACCCTGAGTGATTTGTGATTGCGTTGCTTGTGATTGAGTGTTTGTCGATTGATTAGTGGTTGATTGAGTGTTCGTTGGCTGGTTATTTTGCAAATTGAAGCCAAATGGCCTAGCACTGAAATCTTGCAAGCTTTCTTCGTGATTTTGGGTCTTCGAAATCATTGATTCATAACTGGTTCTTGCTGTTTCTTTCTCTGTAGTTAGCTTCGTAATGGGTCGAGTAGTTGGTTGTAACTTAGCCTCTGTCTTGACCGCTTCTGTTTTCGTTGCATTGGCCGACGTTACTCGATATTCATGTGTTGTTCTTGAAGCAGGCAGTTCTGCATTTGATGTCGAAACTGGCAACCTGGTCCGTGAATTATCAGTCTTCGCCAATGGTGGGTTCCTTGTTGTTGTAACACTCTCTGTGTATGTAGCTGCAGATTCCCCGTTATAAACATCATTCCTAGTCGTTGTTCCTTGTGCCGTGTTTTCTTTTTCATTCTTATCTGTTGTCATTACATTAGATGAAGTGTAGACAGTCTCAGGTCGTTCCGTCGTTTCTGTTTTCTGTGTTTTATACTCAACGTTTTCAATGTCATTCGAGCTTGTCGTTGTCTGTGGCGCTTCAGTGGTCGTGGTCTGATTATTATCCTCTACCTCCCATGTTATTCTGTCGACCTGAGTGGATGGTCGTCTTGTGGTTGTTTTCACATTAGCTGTAGAGTATTCAATCTCAGGAGCTTCTGTTGTTTCTGTTTTCTGCGTTTTATACTCATTGTCGTATGCTTTCGTTGTTGTTTGCGGTCGCTCTGTTGTTGTAGCCTCTTTTTCATTATCTTCTACTTCCCATGTTATGCGATCTACTTTGGTTGAAGGCCGTTCTGTTGTTGTAGCCTCTTTTTCATTACCTCCTACTTCCCATGTTATGCGATCTACTTTGGTTGAAGGTCGTTCTGTTGTTGTAGTCCCCTTTTCATTATCTTCTGTTGATGGCCTTTCCGTTGTTGTTGTCTTTTCATACGCGGGCTCTGACGTAGTGAATACAGCCTGGATTCTCCATTCAACCTCCTCCGTCGTGCTTCCTGTTTTTGGCTGCGTAGTAGAGGCTTCTGTGGTCGTTCTTGTGCCTTCTGTTGTTGTTGTTGTTTTCATGGACTCTGTAGTCGATTCTGGTTGACTTTCAGTTGTAGTTGCTTCTTTATTCGAAGATGTAGTAGGCCTATGAGCTGTGACGTACTCTTCTTCTTTTTTCTCCGTTGTTGGTCGTTGCGTTACATACCGATAAGACTCTGTTGCTGCTGTTGTTATTGGTCGTGTGACGTCAAACGTAGGCTCTGTTGTTGTTGTTGTTGTTGTCTCTTCGGGTCTACTAGTTGTTGTCATATCCATCACGTTCGCGATGATTCGATCTATATCCTTCTCATCTTCCTGTGCCTTTGATGATTCAGTAGTTGTTTTCCAGGAAGTCGATTCTTGGCTGTCAGTTGTAGTTTTCCAAGAACGTTCCGTGGTTGTCTTTGTGGAAGTAGTTTCTGGGCTCTCCGTTGAATACCAACTTGCTTCTTCAGTTAGTTTACTATCTTTTGATGCTGTAGTTGTAGTTTTTCCAAAATCAGTCTGTTCTGTAGTTGTTTCCACTTTTGGTTTTTCTGTCGTTGTGTACACTTCCGGTTTCTCCGTTGTACTTGCTTCTGTGTTTTCTATTTTCCAAGAACTCTCTGTTGTTGTTTTAGTTGCTGGTGTGGTGGTGATCTGATTGCTTTCCGTTGTAGTTGTTCGTTGTTCGGTTGGTGCTGATGTAGGTTTACTGTTTAAAAGCATCTCTGCTAAACCTTCGCTTGATTCAGTGGTTCCCGTTCGAGTGGCTGTCGTTTGAGCTGCCTGTGGCATTTCGGTCTTTTCCGTTGTTGTTTGGACCGCCTGTGGCATTTCAGTCTGTTCTGTAGTTGTTTCCACATTTGGTTTTTCTGTCGTTGTGTACACTTCCGGTTTCTCCGTTGTACTTGCTTTCGTGTTTTCAATTTTCCAAGAACTCTCTGTTGTTGTTTTAGTTGCTGGTGTGGTGGTGACCTGGTTGCTATCCGTTGTAGTTGTTTCTTTTTGTGCTGATGTAGGTTTACTGTTCAGAAGCATCTCTGCTAAATCTTTGCTTGAGTCAGTGGTTCCTGTTCGAATGGCTGTCGTTTGAACTGCCTGTGGCATTTCAGTCTTTTCTGTTGTGGTTTGGATTTCCTGTGGCATTTCGGTCTTTTCTGTTGTGGTTTGGACTGCCTGTGGCATTTCAGGCTTTTCCGTTGTTGTTTGGACCGCTTGTGGCATTTCAGTCTTTTCTGTTGTGGTTTGGATTTCCTGTGGCATTTCGGTCTTCTCTGTTGTGGTTTGAATTACCTGTGGCATTTCAGCCTTTTCTGTCGTAGTCTGAGCTTCATTTTTGCTTTCAGTTGTCGTTTGGATCACCTGTGGCGCCTCAGTAGTTCTTGGTACCGTTTGAACTTCCTGTGGACTTTCTGTTGTTGTCGCTGTTGACTTTGTAGTTTCAGCTTGCGTTGTTGTTGTCGCTATCTCACTAGCAGCTTCACTTGTTGTTGCAGTTGCTTGCGGCCGACTTGGTTGCCTAGTAACAGATGCTGTTGTTGTTTGGCTTGGCTGTGTAGTTGGATTAGTTTTATAGGTTGGTTGCGCATTGATGCCAACTATGCGATGGAAGATATCGTAAATTTTGTCAACAAGAGACTCTGGGTTCGCCGTTGTTTGCTCCTCACTGGCTTTTGTAGTTGCAGATTCAGTTTTAGCATCAGTTGTTGATTCTGCGGTCGATTTAGTTGGAGATCCGGTTGACTTTTTATTCGTAGTCGCAACTTTCTGCGTTGTCTGTGCATTGGTTGGTCTTGCATTGGTCGTTACAGGCCTCCTTGTATTGCTAGCCCCTTTGGTGGTTGCAGGTCTATATGTTGGTTTGGTCGTTGTTTCGCCAGTGTTTACAAGATTACCCGGAGTGAATGTATCAACATTAATTGGCTCGTTTGTCTCAGGCCGTTTTGTAGTCTGTGTTGTTGTTGTTTGCAGAGTAGACGGCTTCTCTGGAGGGGCCATCACCCCATGAGTAGCATTCTCAGGTGGTGGCTCCTCGTTTGATATTGTTGTTGCTGTTGAGAGTGATTCGGTGGTCGTTTTAGGCCCTGTTGACTGCGTTCGTTCATTCTCTGTTGTTGTTTGCGTCGATGTTTGCTTGCCATTTGCTGTCGTCATCTTAATATTAGACGTTGAGACTTCTTCTGTGTGTGGTGCATTCTCCTCCTCAGTTGTTGTTGACTGATACGAAGGTGCTTCAGTCTCGGATTCAGATTCAGTTGTCGTTTTAAATACTGCAGCTTTAGTCTCGGTTTCATCAGATGTTGTTGTTGTTTGATAAACGGGTGCAGATGTTTCTCTTGCTTCAGACTCAGTAGTAGTTTTGCTTGTCTTCGCCTCCTCAGCGTTCTGATTTTGTGACTTCGCAGTAACCATTCTTGATGGAACAGCAGTAGTTTGAATCTTTGTTGTGTAAGGCTTGGTTGTTGTTTCCTCATTTTCCACTTCCTTTGTTGTCGTAGGCTTCTTCGTTGTTCTTATCAGTGTTGTCAGCTTGGACATTTGTTTACTTGGTCGAGCTGTAGTCTTTGCGCTTCCAGTGCGTATTCTGGTGGTGTAAGGTGCACGTGTAGCAGTAGGGACTCGTGTAACAGTAGCTGATTTTGTTGTGGGTTTGGCAGTTGTTCGGTGTTCATATGAGTAAGTTGTAGCCTATAAACAGAGATTGCTCATATTAGGAATTCTTAGATTCAATGTTAAATAACTGGATCTCCTAAAGATATCTTTTAACAAAGAAATTATTTAGTTAATGGACATTTTCAGCTATTTACAAAAGGGGCTGCATCGAACGATATTTTTGTACATTTTATAGAAATCAGAGGAATTCTTTATTGTATGCAACACAGGAGATAGAAATCTCAGTCGGTAGAGCAACTGCCTGGAATGCAGGAGGTTGCGAGTTTGAAACTCGCTTTCTTCACCCTCTTTCCATTTTTCCATTTGTCGAAAAATTTACCAAACCAACGGTGATAGAAGGCAGAACGCTACTTTGTCGAAATTTTCGTATAAAAGTGTATGAAATAAAGATATGGTTGGATTGAAACTCTTTTAATAGAATAGCTAAAAGGTCTATCCCTTATTATCATTTATTTTGGTAAATTTTCGACAAATGGAAAAATGGAAAAAGTGTAACGAGAGCGAGTTTGAAACTCGTGACCTCCTGCAAATGCTCTACCAACTGAGCTATCTCTACATTGAGATAACCCTTATTAGTAAATGATTGATTTTATTCTAACTCTTTGTTTTTCCAAGTACACGCTTCTTTCAAAATTAACTATTCTGTATGTTGCTATCTATTTCAGGTCGATTTCGGATGCTGCTTTCATGCCCGTCAAACCATTATTGCAGTTGCTAGCACAAAGTTGGAATGCCATGCAGACAAATTGACGATAGAAAGACTGTCCTGTTACTTCGGTAAGTTTAATATAATTTCCATTAGCGTTATCCATTGTGTCAGAAACGTAAGAACTGATAGGGCACTGGGGGCACGTGCCTCGCGTGCCTTTTTAATAATCATAATAAAAAAGGCACTTTTTGTTTCAGGAAATGCCCCTTTAGCATAGTGAAAGAATGCCTGAAGTGTAGTGCCTCCATATTTGAGAGCTTCCTACATGGCCCTGAATTTTGTCACTGGCACAAGTAATAATTCTGCAACCATGGGATGTATACGAGATGATTGATATATTGTTAATCCAATATGGATTGATTGCTCGATTTTTGAGAAATTGTTAGGTCCTATGACAATTGGACAAAAGCATTGGCTCCTTACCTTTTTCGTTACAACATCCTTAGCTGTTGTCGGCCTCTTCGTTGTTGTTTGAATTGAAGTATCATTGACATACAAAGGATTGATATCAAACGTTGGTTGCTCATCTCCCTTGTTTCCCTGTTCACTGTATTGCGTTTCATCCTGATGATTTGCTATTGTTGGCTCTTCAGGTATATTTAGTGCACTAACAGCTTTTGTTTTTGAGTTTATTCTCGATGTTGTTTGATATGCACCATATTCCTGCAGTTCTCCCTCATCTGACAGACCTTTCGAGTCCTTTTGCTCGTTACCTATTGAAAAAGTATATGACGATTATTTGATGTTAATGAGCAGAGGTTGCGGAGCCTTTCCAGAGCGGATGGTCCTCTTGTAGTTATTATCAAGAGGTATATCTCTCCCGAGAAATCTCGCACATGTTTTACGGAATTTTTTATCCCACACCTGACGCCATGTTATATGGTCTATCGTGCCTACAAATATTAGTAAGATATCGCAGGAAGCTCACAGAAAGTACACAACTTATGTAGGCCATGATTAAGCTCGAGTAACATCACAGAAGTCCCGTATGTAAAAACATCATAACGAGGCTCTACAACAACAACAGCAACAGCAACTACAACAGTGCTTTTGTTTCCACGAGAAAGTCCTGGAGTTCAATAGAAATATTTTTGTTCTCCTATAAATCTCGTAAAGTTTTACGAATCATACGCTACTCATTGATTTTTGTAATAGCCGTAGTAAAACTGAAAGCACAGAAGCTTGCATGCATTGTGTTGTGCTCATTTTAAAGAACATAAGGTACTACCAGATATGTCTTTACTTCTATCTGCTTGTCAAAAGCCAATCATTATGTGGAATGGTAGAGGAGTTGGAATTTTTGTGATGTCTCAAAAAATAGCAAAGATGGCTGTTATTTTTCATTTGGCAAAATTTTAGGGGAGAGTATTTAGCTTCTGTTTGCTCTGGTAAATATGACCTTGATAAGTATCACACACAATATTATACAAGCAGTGCTGTTAGTACCGTTAGCAAAATGAAGTGTTTCAAACTTTCTTCTATCTTTCTTTGAGTGTCTTGAATTATTCGGTTCTCGATATGGAAGTACAGATAGATTTTAGCATTTTAGTAGCATATACAATGGTTGATTTTTGATGATTTTTTCAATATCTGATACTCCTAGTCAGAGCTGCAAAAAGTATCGGAACCCGGGAACTAGGTTCCCAGAAAATTTTCAGCCTTGGCAGAAAATTTTTCAAGAAAAGTTTGCTCAAACAAGGAGAAAATGATTGTTTTTTTACAATTTCTTTCAAAAAGAGAAAACTTACTTGATTTTCTATACTATTGATCATAATCCCCAGTAAAGATGCAAGGTTACAGCCTTGCACACATCAGTATGGCAAGAATTCTCAAGAAGTCTTAAGAATTCTTGAGAATTTTGAAGAATTCTTTACATAATTGATGAAAATTCTTTAGAGGTACATGAAAGACTACAATCTTCAATCAAGAATTCTTGGGAGAGAAACAGTGTCACTGCATGCATGCTCTGCACTGAAACTGAATATTTGCAATGCAATGAAATGGACTTTCTCACTTTTGTAGACATTTAGCACCCTCTACAATTGTTCCAAGGACTTTGAAAAGCCCTTACATTACAGTGTGCACCCTGCATAGGATTATTTTTTTAACTTTATATTCAGAAAATTTTATTGCCTGAAATTCTTGTGCTGCAGCCATAGCATTACTTAATTAACACACCTCTTTTACAGTACAGGTCTCAGTAAAAATTTTGATCTTTTGGCCAAAAAGTTTTAAATTTTGTAGAATTCTTGTTTAATATAGTCACAGTCTTTTATACCTCAGGAGATTAAATATTCATTAAGAATCCATAATAATTTACACAAGGCTGCACTGTACAAATCATAATTCTAGAAACCTAAATTACAACAAATTTGTTTTCATTACAAAGTACAGCACAAACATTTCAAAATACTTAACAAGTTTACCAAATAAAAAATACTGTTTATTCATGAAAAGTTGAGCATTTTCACTTCAGACCATTTTATTCACCTGTATTTGGGTGTTCTCCCATTGTTGATTTCAGCAATTTTATCAACATTTGGACCAAGATTGAATAGATAAACAGATTATGTAATTTTGCATTTTGATTTAATAATATTTTCTGTGACTGAGTCTACAAACTTGTGAAATTGTCCAAAACATTTTCTTCCAGATAAAAAGTACATGTTTTACTAAATGGCTAATGATTTACATAAGAATTTCAGAGTTTGAGGTCTTGTACAACATTCCCCATTGACTATGGATTGTACAATTCTATATCTAAAAACTCTACTAGCAGTGGCATGGCCACTGGGTATAGGTTGGGTAAGAATTTTCCAAGAAATGTAAAATCTCCCATTATAGCATTGGCAAATACTTTGCAAATATGGAATCAGGTGATGCATTCTAAGCCATTAGGATGTTTCTTCAAAAAAAATTTCCTTATGCTCTGATTTTATAGGATAACTGTCACAAAACTATCAAAGTTTCCTTGTTGCTAATGGCAAGCATGATATTGGGAGATGCATTCTAAGCCAAAGTAAAGGTCGTGGTCCCAAAGTTTTTTCCTGGGGGCTTCGCCCCCAGACCCCACTCTAAGCCACGCCGTTGTCTATATCCTTGAACCCTTTGAACACATCGTGGCCAGCAGGGACATCAAGTATTTTGCACAGCATGGCTTGACTTTGCAGAAAGTTTTTCCCCTGCTTACCAGGTTCCCAGAAAGGAAAATATTTTTTGCAGCTCTGCTCCTAGTGTACAGTAAATCCCCGCATATAAGAACCTCCTTTTTGAGGGCCAGGCTGAATTAGGTTCTATTTAAAAGGTATTTAGATTTATTTCAGGGTATTAAGGTTCTTAATGGTTCTTATTTAAAGCCTCATTACTGTACATTTTTATCAAAAGATCATCAAAGGAGACATCACCACGAGATTTGAAAACATTTTGTTTGTTTTGGCAATGTTACTATCAACCTTATATCTACTCTTAGGCTTACAAATAGCAAGGGAGGAGGTCCAAATTTTAACAGCCAATCCAAAATGAACTTTATTGCCCTTGTGACAAGAACATATTGGTTTATCACACTGAAACAGGTTCTTAAGTAGAAGGTGCATAATTCAGTAAATACAGACTGCACTTATTTATTTTTGTAGGTTCTTATATGCGGTGATTTACTGTACTCCTTTCTGACACACCCATTACAAAAAACTGAATTACGAACCTTTTCTTGATATGGGTTCCTTAAAAGCAGGTGGCAATGCTAGTGGTCCATATCGTAATCCATGCCAATCATCATCTTGGTCTTTGTTTGCATTATCAGGAGCATTAATATCTTCATCACTATCTTTATTATTGGTGACAGGAGCGGGAGTGGTAACCGATAACAACCTGATTCTTTCCGCTTCATCTTCTTGTGCTTGTAGCATTTCATGTTCAGGGTTGAATACTTGATGTGGGAGGCCGTTACTTTGTTGACCATCAGGTGGAGAGTAACTAGTCTGTGCTGCAAAATCATCCTTTTGTTCAGCTTGGGCGGTGGTCTCGTTCGGTGCTCCATATTTCACTGTTGGCTCTTTGCTTTGTCTAGCAGTCGGTGTTCCATATTTCACTGTTGGCTCTTTGCTTTGTCTAGCAGTCGGTGTTCCATATTTTACTGTTGGCTCTTTGCTTTGTCTAGCAGTCGGTGCTCCATATTTTATGTTAGATCCTTGGCTTGGTTTAGCAGTCGTAAGGTAATATGCGTTAGCAGTCGGGTAGCCAGTTGGCCTTACCGCACTGTTTGTTGGTCCATAATATGCATTTTGTGTTTGGTTACCGTTGTTCGGTGGCAAGTTTGCTGTGACCGCATTTTGATTCTGAGACTGTGGTTGAACTGTTGCTAATATAGTTTTGTTGCCCTCAGATTTTCCAGTGGTAGGGAATGCAAGACCTGGGAAGACCGTAGGGTAGTTTTTCAATGGCGTGCCTCTCTCTTTTGTTGTAGATGGCTGTTTCTGGGTGGTTTTTGGCTCTGTGCGTATAGAGGATGGCGTAGGTGCAGTGGTGTTCATAGCACCGCCGGGGGAAGCAGGGAAGACCGTCGAGAGCAGTGGTGATGATGATGTTGGTGATTGTGTGGTTTGTTGCTGAGTTGTTGTGTTGTTTTGCTGTGTGCGGAAATCCTGTAGTCGTGAGTCGTTGACCTGCGGGTTAAGCGCAGCTTGATCCATCTTTGGCCTTACTGTTGTGATATCAGGGTTGAAGCGTGGCACGCTTGTTGGACGGTTTACTTGTTTTTCTTCATCGTTATCTGAAATGTGTTTGAGAGAAAATTAAGAGATTGAATGCTTTGATGTTATCCATCTGACAATGGATTTGCTCTTTTCCTCGATAATTAGGAATGCTATATTGCATTTTATCCCAGAAGGTCGTAGTGATCGTCGTTTCAGTTTCGTTCATTATTTTACACGGTATATATTGTGCTGTTTTTATTGAATTGTCCATGCGGCTGAATAGGTTGAAAATATGCTGAACATCTACAAAAATTGGGACATTTAGTCAATGATTTTGCCTAATTTTGGCAGCTCCTAATTTTGGCAGAAACAGATTTGTTGTTTAAACATCTTGTTTTCAAAACTTTCGAACTGCTCAAGCTCAAAGTAAGCTATGGATGATAATTCCAGGCTTCCCAGAAATGAACTTTTTGATGTTCATATTTATTTCGCAGCTCTTTCCCATGATACTTTCATCCAATAAGGCCCTTGAATCATTTGAGAGTAATCGATTTCAAACACATTATAATCTAACATATACCATGACAACGGGCCATTTTTGAAGTTGCTTCTATATCAAAATTTGATTAGTTGACCAAGTTCTATGTTTTTGCCAATTTTCATGCTGGTATCCAAAAGTGCACGATTTTTGCACTTATTTACTGGACTAATAGGGCTCAAATCTTTAAAAAGGTCGGTGTAAAATTTTTTTGATTCTTTGAAATGAATGGCTTGGAAGGAACTTACGGTGTTTTGCTGTAAATCTGCCGCGTACATTTTTTTATATCTTGATTTCTTTCAAAATGGCGACATTTATTAAATTTAAGGCTATGACGTCACCAAATTTCTAAATCCTAAACCAGAAAAGCTACAGATTTCTGCTTGCCACCAGATTGTATGCCTTCATAAACTATGGTTTTCTTGAAGGTTATATCATTTTTCCTCTATTGGTTTAGGATTTACGATTATTCAAATTTTTCCACAATTTTCCATCAATTTTTCAAAAATGATTAAATTGCCGCTATTTTGAAAAAAATCAAGATATCAAAAAATGCCCACGGCAGATTTACAGCAAAGTACTAGAAGTTCCTTTCAAGCCATTCAAATCAAAGAAAATGAAAGATTTGAGAGATTTGAAAGATTTGAGCCCTATGCTTTATAATCTGACCTACTTACCCTCGTTGTCAGGCACCTTTTGCTCTTGAGTGCCAGCAGCTGTTACATAAGGTTTCTGTGTTGTTGTTGTTTGATATGGGTACTGTTCAGCAGCCATCGATGGCTGTTGTACTGGTTGTGAAGGCGATGGTTCTGTCCCTCCCTCTGTTTGATTGTTATTGGGTGCTTGCTGACTTGTCGTTTGTGGATATGTAGGTCGTTGGCCTGTCGCATACGCTGGCTTTTGTACTGGTTGTGAAGGCGATGGTTCTGTCCCTCCCTCTGTTTGATTGTTATTGGGTGCTTGCTGACTTGTCGTTTGTGGATATGTAGGTCGTTGGCCTGTCGCATACGCTGGCTTTTGTACTGGTTGTGAAGGCGATGGTTCTGTCCCTCCCTCTGTTTGATTGTTATTGGGTGCTTGCTGACTTGTCGTTTGTGGATATGTAGGTCGTTGGCCTGTCGCATACGCTGGCTTTTGTACTGGTTGTGAAGGCGATGGTTCTGTCCCTCCCTCTGTTTGATTGTTATTGGGTGCTTGCTGACTTGTCGTTTGTGGATATGTAGGTCGTTGGCCTGTCGCATACGCTGGCTTTTGTACTGGTTGTGAAGGCAATGGTTCTGTCACTCCCTCTGTTTGATTGTTACTAGGTTCTTGCTGACTTGTCGTTTGTGGATACGTAGGTCGTTGGCCTGTCGCATACGATTGTTGTCCTGTCTGATACTGCTGTTTGGCAGCAGTGGATCCGACTTTTGCTGTCACGTCATACTGACTTGAAGAGGGATATCCTAGGGAAAGAAAACAAAGTATTATATTCTATGCTCCTGCAGAATTTCTTTCTCTTTTGTTGTGAGCAATTTTGATCAGTTTGTACATGATTCGATGTTCAATATAGTTTGACCACTATAATTTCTATGAATGCAGCTAATTTGTATTAGTTTTTTTGGCCATCGATCACAATAAAATCAGATGTACTGTTCATAGCGTTTAAAATTTTGAAGCTATTAGAAATGAATTACCCATTATAAAATACTCAGACAAAGAAAATGTTTGGCTTTACAAACGTTTTCATGACTTACCAAACTTTTTGTCAAACTGGCATAAACTGACATTTCTTTTAAGTTTGAAACTTTTGAGTGAAACATTTGAGCTTGAATTTCCTTAGTCTGTTTTTTTTTTAACTCAAAAGCTTTCAAGATTCTGTGAATCTTGGATTGATTGAGAGGAATATATTAAAAGAGTAAAAACCTTATTTGTCCTTCTAGTTACCTAAGTTTGTAAACTAGGTTGCTAAACTAAGTTAACTAGAGCAGGGGCGGCGGACAGTGCTATTAATGCTATTTCGTTAATAGCAATTTTTTTCCAAAGTAACGTTCTGCTTCTGTATTGAAAAGATAAGTGTAACGCGAATAATACGAGTAAAAGTTTTCTCCGGATCTTTGATTTTCCTATCCAGTTCCTTCATTCCGTCATTTCTTTGACCCCTCAGTGGTATTTGATATTGTGATTTCCCGACTTAATCCACTTAAAGGATGCCGCTTGCATACTTTTCTGAGTCGGACAAAAGCCAGTCTTCATTGAAACCCACGCTGTGGCCACCGATGGCCATGCTATTACTTGGCCCGTTTGAATAGCAAACGAACGAGAACAATTGGAAGTTGCATCGTAGTTCCTTTGTGTGTGACGCAACGGGCTGTTGTAACATATGCAAATCTGACAGCCTTGCTATTAAATTCTCAGAATGAATAGCAAGAGATCACAAGAGATCTCGCGTACAGATCGTCAGTCGATACACGTTTAGAAGAGAGTAGAGACCTTTTACGATATAAAATGAATCAAGTTGCGTCAGGTGGTGTACGATGGGGGTGGTTCGACTGTCTTTTCCCTTGTCCACTTCTGCTCTGTCTATGTAAGGAAGAAATTCAACTCATGAGCAGCGCCTTCGTTTCGATGGACGCCCATGCCTTAATTTTAAAATAAAAGTTGTTCGTGTGAAGCTGTGTGTAGAGGTTTTTCGTGGACATGCGGTGATTCAGAGAAAAATATATATTTCTGTTGCCCATGTTTAGTCGTGGGAGAAGATAAGATGAAAGATTCGGGATTCTACTCTACCTAAAGAAAATATGTTCTCCTATTTCCCTCTCCTACATGGCGGCTCACAAGGCGGCTGTGCCAGCTTTGCTATTACAAATTGGAAATGAATAGCAGGGCTTTTACCGAGCGGCGGAAAGCCGCAGCAGTCTAAACAGCCCTCCGTATGTAGCCACCTTTTACAGACGATAGCCATGACAGACTTATTCACAAGGCACCGATTGCAAAACTTTTCGTTTTGTTCAAAAAATACCTTTCTGAATGTTTTAGAAACAAGCATGGAACATTTAGTTTTTAAAACAGATCATAATTCAGGAACAGTATAAGCTTCATATTCATATCCCTTTTGCAAAAGATAGGCGTTTCCGGCGTTCTGAAGGGCGTGGCCCCAGAAAATTTTTCCGGGGGCAAGCCCCCGGACCCCCATTGTTCACTCGCTTCGCTCGTTATTAATTGCAACTTGTTATCGCTCCCAGCCGCCCCTGATCTAGAGATATACTTTGAACAGAATAAAAGCGTTATGTGTCCTGCTAGTATTTGGTACTTTAGAGTTAAACTCTACACCATCTTTACTCTGAGAGACCATGTTAATACCTAATAATCTGTGGTTAAAATGCTGGCAAAGATATCAAAAGTCGTTCTCATTAAATAAATCTTCACTTACCTTGCTTTGAAGTCGGTCTGCCAGAAGTGATCTCCGATGCTTGACTGTAATTGGCTTGAGTTTGTGTTGTTGCAGGTTTGCGATTTGTCTTAGCTGTCTTATACGACGTTGTCTTCTGCAATTTGGATGTCGGCTTCTTTCTCTCGGTTCCAGGATATAACGAAGAGTTTGGACGTTTCATTGAAGGACTTGCCTTACGATTCGTCGGATACGATTGCTTCTGGGTGCCATAAGTTATTTTTTGAGTCGGACCTGACTGAGCCGTTTGCTTTTCACTTGATTTTGGTGAGAAAATCGTGTAGTTTGGTTGTTTTTGAGACGATGTTTGCTCCCGATCTGTTGGATATGATGGCTTCTGGCTGCCAGAAGTAACGCGATTTGTCGTGCCATACTTGTATTCAGTTTCAGGTGCTTGTTTTGATGTCGGTACGGTCTCTTCCAAATCTGATGTGTCAGTCTCGCTTTCCTCTTCTTCGTTTGCCGGGTACGACTCTCCCTTTGCAGTCTTCGCAGTCGTTCCATATCTTGATGTTGGTCGTGCTCCGCCAGTCTTCGACGCTTGTGTATAATTGTTTTC
Organism: Aurelia aurita complex sp. Pacific; assembly: GCA_004194395.1. Taxonomy (NCBI): domain Eukaryota; kingdom Metazoa; phylum Cnidaria; class Scyphozoa; order Semaeostomeae; family Ulmaridae; genus Aurelia; species Aurelia aurita complex sp. Pacific. Next base: position 185,838 of record REGL01000323.1, read on the forward strand.
TTTTTGAGTCGATATCGGTTGTTGTTTAAAAGTCGGATACGTCTGATTGGTAGTTTGAGCGACATTATTTACAGCCGTACCATATTTTGACGTCGGACGACTGCTCAATACTTCGGATGGCTGTGTGTTATTTTGTTCTGCCTGAGCTGATGTCGGTTGTTGTTTGTAAGTTGGATACGTCTGTTTGTTTATCTGGGCGACATTGTTTACAGCTGTACCATACTTAAATGTCGGGCGACTGCTCAAAAGTGCAGATGACTGTGTATTATTTTGCTCTGCCTGGGCTGATGTCGGTGGTTGTTGCTTATAAGTTGGATACGTCTGATTCGTAGTCTGATCAACGTTATATGCAGCTGTACCATACTTGGATGTCGGACGACTGCTCAAAACCTCGGATGACTGTGTATTATTTTGCTCTGCCTGGGCTGACGTTGGTGGTTGTTTATAAGTTGGATACGACTGAACAGTATTTTGACCGTTGTTCTTTGCAGTAGTTCTAAATCGTGTTGCATATGAGCTGGGTAGCTTGTTCGTTGGTTTTTCCGTGCCCTCATATTGAGTTTCTGAAGTCGATTCCGTTTGCATATCTTCACTCGGTCCGGGACTTCCTTGCTTAGCTGTTGATTGGTAAAGCCTGCTCGTTGTCATAGCTATTGTAGGCCTCGTTGTCAGCACACCTTGAGATTCCGTTGGATATGAAGGCTGGCCGACTGGACTTGTCGGGCGCTCTGCGTTGTATGGGACAGTCTTTGAAACATTCTTTGTAACAGGTTGTGTTTGTTGTGAGGAATGTGAGAACTTTTCTTGGATAGGATGCGTGATTCGTGATCCTGTTGACTGTTTACCTTCAGTTATAGCAGGATGTTGCGCAGCACCAGCCCCTGTGAACGAAGACTCAGATTTAGTGGGACTCTGCGTTGGTTTCGTTCTCAAAGCCGGCACTTTCCTGTTACGAGTTGTCGTTTCTGTTGATGCTGTTGTCGGGCGATACTGAGGCCTTGAAAGACCTTCTACGTAAGGAGGCTCGGTTGAATCATCCTCGCCTTGCTCCTGACTTCCGGACACAGGTAGCTTTGGTGTCGTCAGGACACTGGGGAAGTCCGGAATACGAGTAAATGTCGGTTTAAACGTCGGAGCTGCAGGTGCCTGTGTCGGTTTCGATTCATTCATTGCTGTCTTATTAGGTTCCCATGTTACGTTGTATGTTTGATCAGGCTTTCTGTCGACTTCATTCAACATAGGCATCTCTTCAAGGCTTCCTTGATTTTTAGGCGGTGCTCTAGTAGGCCCTGGACGTTTGTCGTTTTCAGTCGGTGAATCATCACCACTTACACGACCGGACGGTCGTAAGAGCTTGCCAACCGCAGGCCTAGTTAGTGGGCCTTTGATATGGCTGTTGACGTAGCCTCCTGTAGGCGTAACGCTCTTCTGTTCCGGTGTTGAAGTTGTCACAGGTTGTCTTGAGTATTGATATTGTGATTGGGGAGATTGGCTGGGTATTGTCGTCGGAGCAACGGTTGTTGCTGCTGCGTATTGATTCACGTTTTGATTTTGCTGATTTGTTTGATTTTGTTGTACTTTGGAGCCTAATGACTGATTAGTTGATTGATTAGCTGATTGATTGGCTGATTGCTGTTGATTGATGGTCGTTGATTGATGAGCCCATTGCTGGAGTTTGTGATGACTTAGCTTAGGCCTCTTTTTATGCTTCAGGATAAAAGGATATTTTATCTTATGTTTATGCTTTTTCTTCTTCTTACCATGCATCAGAACCAGGCTGCCTTGTGTATAATTTTGGCTATAAGGCTGCCCAGGCGGTAATGATTGCGAGGCTGCATAAATTTGCGAATTGCTTTTCTCCCCTGAAGCATAAGTACCATTAGCTTCAGTCTGATTACGCCCACCGTAAGGTGAGGCATATTGCTGCACAGGGGCAGCTTGTTGTTGCGCAGGTGCTGGTCTCATTGATGCACTGGCGTTTTGACTGTTGTTTTGGCCGGCATATTGTTGTTGCTGTTGTTGAGCTGTCTCCTGCTGTGTGACATTGGAGGACTGCTGCTGCGCAGTGACATTTGCTGACTGTTGTTGGATGCCGCTAGAAACCTCCTGTTGTTCTCCGCTAGAAGCATCTGGCTCTATTGGCTCTACTGGCTGCGCAGATTGTTGTTGTGGTTGTTTCTCATTCAGAGACTGCTGCGTAGGTACCGCTTGCTGAGTCTGGTTATCTGGTTGTTGTTGTTGACTAGATGCTTGTGGATTTTGGTGATATTTTTGTTGCGATGATTGCTGATACTGCTGGTTGCTAGGCCTTTGTTGCTGTTGTTGTTGGGGCTCTTGTCCTTGATTTTGTTGCTGTTGTTGCGGCCGTTTTTGTTGCTGTGGCTGCAAGCTTGATTGATTTGGTTGCTCATGTTGTCCAGGACTAGGGCGTTGTTGTTGTTGTTGGCCTTCTGTTTGTGCCACTTGTGACGTAGGCTCTTGCTCTTGTTCTGCAGTAGGTTGCACCTTTGGAGTGGGCCCTTGATTGATTGGCTGTTCTTGTTGCTGCACGCCCTCTTCGTGAGACGTCTCCATCTGCTCGGCTGGAGGACCAACAGGCTTCTGTCCTGGATAAGGCGGCTGCTTCTCTTGTGACACGACCGTTTCCTGTGTTGTTTGTGTCACTTGCGGCTTAGCACCGTTTACTTGGACGAGTGGGACCATTGGCAGAACAGGAATCATTGGTACTGCAGGAATACATCCAACACCCGGGCAAACTGAACAGCTAGTAGCCTGGCAGTTTACACCTACGACTGGGATACAGCTTATGCAGGGACACAACTGGCAGCTAATTCCTTGACAACTTTTATACGAATTGCATGTCGTTGTTGTAGTTGTCGTCTGCCCACCGGGTCCTGGACGACCTTGTGGTGGCTTGTTGGCTGTACCTGCTCCTGATGGTCCTTGTGGAGGAGAAGGTAAAGGCGTCCCTGGTGGTGGTGGTAGTTGCTCGCCACCCTCAGTTTCAGGCAGAGGCTGTGTTGGTTGAGGTTTTGGCTGCAATGGCTGTGGCTTCGGAGGTTTCTCACTTGGCCCTGGCAGCTGTGGCTGAGGGACTGGTTGTTGTGGTTGGGGGCCTGATGACTGTGGCGAAGAACCCTGGTGGTGAACCTTTGGTGGTTTGGGCTGCTGAGGGGCTGCTTGGCCACCATATGTCTCCTCCTCAGTTTCCTCTACTCCATGTACACGTGGTGGTGTGAATGGTGTCCCTACTTCTGGAATGGTCACTGACGGGCTGGAGAATTGTGTTGGAGTGTAATATGTCGCTCCAGGTTGTTGCGTAGCTTGAGTTACCTGCGCAGGAGGCTGAGTATAGGGCACTGGTGGGGATGTCCCGACTGGAATTTGAGGCTTAGGAGGTTGTGTTGCTTTCCATTTCTTTTTTTTGTGATGTTTCTTTTTCTTGTGTTTTTTAGGAGGACAAGGCCCTCCAAACGTGCAATTGACGAATATCATTTGAATATTTGGGGTAGATTTTGTGGTAGACATTACAGGTTGGGTTGTTTCCTGCATTGTTGATGGTGTTGTTTGCACAGCTGTCGATGGATGTGTTGTTGCCATTGTGCTCGGGGTTGGGTATGGATTCGTTCGTGTAGTTGCTATGGTACCTGGTGTTTGTGTTGTTGCTATGGTAGTCTGAACTGTTGAAGGAGTTGTTGTAGGAGCAGCTGTTGTTGTTGTTGTAGGAGCAGCTGCTGTTGTTGTTGTTTTCTTTCGTTTCTTCTTCCTAGTGGGTTTGGTTGTTGTTGCTGTGTTGGCAGGTGGTGTTGAAACCTCAGGTGTTGTAACTTCAGCAGTGTTTACCTGGAAGCAATACAAAAGATTCAAAAGAAGTTCCAGACTGGATTAGAATGCTCGTAAAGAGTCAAGATTCTGCCTTGTATCATGTCAGATGTTAGACTTTGCTCCTTGACATGACGATTCAATAAAAGAAGCGGAAACTTGGACTGAAGTAGTTAGTCTAGTCAGACGTCTTGCTTTCACATATTCCAGCCTTTTGGGAAGATTTGGTGCTTCCAAAATTTATGTCACCTATGCCTGGTTAACAAGTCACTTGATTTCAACAATTTCAACAAAATAGCGAAGATTGGTATCAACATGAAATAGAATCTGGAGAAAAAGAACCAATTAAAAATGTAGTAGTTAATTCATTTCATACTGAAATATCATTTCATGACGCTGGACATCTAATTTTATAGATTCTGAACATTGATAGCTGAAAGCATCCGGAGAAAAAAAGCATGAGCGACGAGAAACTTCAAGTAGTTGAATTTGTAAATTTTCCTTTATTGCATTGAGAGAGATTTTGTTTGATAAGTTTCAGTGTGGTTTGAGCTTTCCTTATTCGTTTCTGTGTAAGATAGACCATGGCTACCAATCTTTCCAAGTCCCAGTCTCACACAGTGTTTAAGGGCGGAATACACACTTTCATTTTGGTATGATTCAAGATATCCTTTGCTTACCTGTGCACTGTTTGGTTGAGGTGGTTGTTGTTGCCCTGTCCATACTGACGCTCCACTATAGGATGGCCTACTCGTTGTCATAACTTGGTTTGTCGTGACCACTGCAGCAGTCTGTGTTTGTGATGTCTTTAATTTCCGATGCTTTTTCTTCTTTCTTCCTCCACGATGCTTTACTGTCGATGCAGCAGCTGTGTTAGTGTACTGTGTTGCTATTCCGCCCTGGTCAAATGTTGTTGGGTTTTCTGAAATTGGCTTTTTTGTCGCTTTAGAACCAGTAGCTGAGCCACTGCCCGAATCTGTATCCGATCCACTCTCTGACGAAGGAGTCGTTGTTGTTTGGCGGGAAGGAGTCGTTGATGGCTGGGGAGGAGTCGTTGATGGCTGTGCAGGTGTTGTAGTGACTGGAGACGTTGTTGTTGTTTGTTGAACCTGTGTTGTTTGGGTTGTATGAACTTGTACAGGCCCTCCTCCTGCACCAGTAGAGTCCCCAACTCTATTCCCGGTAATTTTCGCTCCAGTTGGTGTTCCTCCTGCACCAGTAGAACCCCCAACTCTATTCCCGGTAATTTTCGCTCCGGTTGGTGTTCCTCCTGCACCAGTGGAACCCCCAACTCTATTCCCAGTAATCTTCGCTCCGGTTGGTGCTCCTCCTGCACCGCTAGACCCTACTATTTTATTCCCTGTGATTTTAGGCCCAGCTGGCCTGCCTCCTGCTGAGTTAGCATGCGTCCAGTTAGATGATTGGTACTGTGGCCTCTGGAACTGTCCGGCTTGTTGCTGTTGTTTTAGACCGACTTTCGGCGGATACGGACTGTTAGTTGCGCCTCCAAAGCTGTATGTAGCTGGTGGTGGTTGTCGTTCTGTTGTTGCTTGCCTGTAGAAGACATTTGAGATTAAGCAAAGATCCATGAAGTGCACAGTCATGTCACTTGACAGAAAATGGACCGTTGATAAACAATTCTGAGTAATTTAGTTCAAAGTTTTCATGGTAAAACTTGAGATACATCGGAGGACAAGCTTGATGACAAATATAATCATATTTGGTATGCTATTATTTCAGCATATCTTCCCAATAAATCCATTTTTAAAACTTGAGATACATAGTCGAGGGCCACAGAATATCTTAATGCTTAAAAAGATTGGATTGAACGAAAGTTGATTTTTATCTTACGTATTTGATATTTCGAGCTTGTGTTTTCTGAGTAAGAAAGTTATATGATGTCAAATGATTTCATTTTTGAGGAGAAATTACGAAGGAATACTCTAAAGGAAAACTATTGCGTTATACTAAAGGAAAACTCTAACCCTCTGCAACAATTTGACTTTAGGTTTAATGAGAGTAATCGTTTTTGAGGAAATATCCATTTGCTCACAAAATGTGATTGAAATGAAATTAATGTCTGTCTCAGATTAGATTTCACGTGAAAGTGCCCGCGAATAAAAAATTGAAGTGTTTAGCATAAGCAGTTCTGCGTTATCGCATATCTCCCGTGCCATAAAACTTGAAGCAGGCTTTAGTAGTCAATTCAAGTTGGATATCGTTTATCCATCGTATATCGGATATTATATCCTGCAGTAAACAATAAACAATTACGCTAAAGATGGCAACGAGGAACTTTTTCCAAGATGAATTTCGTTCTCATTACGAATCCTCAACGATTCTATAGGAATTCGATTAAAGAACGCAAAAAGTTCCTTGCTGCCATCTTTAGCGTAATCGTCTATTGAAATAGCAACATTCTCAGAAAAAGGTGCAACAAGATGATGCTATTACTGCAGACAAAGCATTATTATTGTGTAAAATATAAAAAAAATGTAAACAAAAATATATCTTACGTTGTTGTAGTTGCTTCTGTCATCGTTGTCGGTGGTTGTGCAGTTGTAGTAGTTGTTCGCTTCTTTTTGATAACTTTCCACAATTTGTCCGTAAACGGAATCTTCTTTCCTCCGGACGACTTTACCTTCTTTGATTTATCACAGTTCGGACATTTTGTTGTCTTTTTCGGTTTCGGTGTCGTTGACTTTGACTTCGGTTTCTTCTTTTTCTTTGCTTTACCACCGGCTTTATGTATCGAATGCTCGCTCGGTTTCATCGTCGGAACCACTTCTGGCTTTTTGTTAAATACCGGTTTTGATTGAGGCATGTTCGGAACATTGCTTGGATAATGATCCGGGTATGCACCCGGAGAGTTAATCGGTACATCATTGTTGTTAAAACCATAGGCTGGCTGGATACTACCATCCTGTAGCATATTGGTCATACCGCCTGGAATTGCTCCAGGGAACTGTCGAAACTCTGGTGGAGTTGGTTGCTGAAATCCGGCCGGAAAATTGATATCACTAGTCGGGTAGATTATACCCGGAACTCTTGCACCATTGACTTGCACGCCAAATTCCTGACCATTGACTGGGACGTTCAATGTTACCGCATCCGGGCCGGCACCGATGCAATCAGCTACACTTATTCCGACGCATTGCCTCTTTGTTGATTTCTCAAGTCCATCCGTCATTGTTTCTTTGGAAGTTGGATGTTTTTCTTGGGAAGTCTTCACGGAAGTAGGTGTTGTTCGCCATTCAGCAATGTCCTGTTGGGCATCCTCAGCATCGCTGTTCTCTTTTCCTTCAGGTTTTGGTCCATTTTTCGCCCAATGATTGGAAGAACTTTCTGGCTCAACTAGTTCCTTTTTATTTCCTTCATCCGCTTCCTGTTTGTGCTCTGGTAATTCTTGCAAAGACGATTCTACTTCCGTATCATCCATAACAAAACTCTGATTCGTTTTTCCTGGAAATAGTGAATTTACTTCCGCTTCCCATGTCTTGTTACGTATCTTCAATTGTTTCTCTTTCTCAACATCTGACTTCAACTTGTTGAAGGTTTCATCATCTAATTTGTTTATTTGCTTTACTTCCTTATCTGGTGATTTCTCCGAACTGTCAACATATTTCTCGGAATTCTTTGTTTTTTTCTTGGAATTCTGTTTAGTGACCACAGAACCTTTCCTTGCAGCTTCGTCTGACTCTGTTGCCATCTCAAATTCATTTTTATCGTCGTTTACTACTGGTACTTTGTTGATGCTCTTTTCAGTACCCTTTTCAAATTCATCAATGCTACTTTCATCCTTTGGCCTGCTTAATCGTCTCGTGTTTATTGTTTTTATGACCGGTATATCCTCATCTATTTTAACATCCGGCTCTCGGTTAATTGTCCGTCCGGATAACTTCGGTGCAATTTTTATATCGCTATTAACATTGCTCATTACATCTGATATCAATCCCTTATGTTCTTTGCTACTTCTTTCTTCAACATCACTTTCCTTGGCCAAGGCACCATTAATTTTGTTCAGTTCGGAATGTTGCGCCCCCGGTTCTCCTTTTCGTATTCCATTCTCACTGATAAAGACATTCGACCGAGAATTGCTGTCTCCGGTTGGATATGGAATATTTGCTAATTTTTCATCAGCAATTTTAGCTTCATTCCAAATAGAGTTGACCTCATTCGTTGGCCCCTGACTCGGTACACTGTCAGGATCTTCGATTTCAGATCGGTACGATGCTGCTTGTGCCGGTCCGGACTCTTTCTCCATTGTATAATACGCGGACGGTCCATTAATATGAGCTTCTTCAACGTCATCAATATCTGTTAAACCAAGCGAGTCCTTCGAATTTCGAGCCTCCGAATTATCATTGTATTCGTCAGTTCCGTTATACAAGCTCAAACTCGGGTTGTTTATTTTCGTTCTCGTATCACGAAATTCTTCAGTGTCGCTTTCGTCTTCTTCAATCGGTGCTTTCGAATTTTCTGATGCATTCTCACTAGAATTTACGGTTGTATCATCGCTAGATTGTTTCGCCGAATTCTGCTTAGAATTTTCGGGTGAAATCTCACTAGCATTTTCAGGTGAAATCTCACTAGAATTTTCAGGTGAAATCGCACTAGAATTTTCAGGTGAAGTCTCACTAGAATTTTCAGGTGAAATCTCACTAGCATCTTCTGATGAATCATCACTGGTATTTTCCTCTCCGGCACTACGTTCAACGATATCTTCCGAAGCACCGTCGTTGCTTTGCTCATTCAGTGCTTTGTCGTCAATAACACTCGATTTCATATTCCCATCAGCCTTTGGAATATCAGCTCTTTTGTTTTCCAAGATATTTTTACTCGTTGGGCCTATCGTCGATACGGCGAGAATTTGAGCTGTTTCTTTCGCCTTGTTTGCTTCCTCTTCGTCTTCCGTCCCAGATTCCTCTGAATCATTATCGCCCGATCCGGTGTCATCGTCGATATAGTCAATGATCGTTTTAACGGCGTTTCTTGTTGGAATATCACGACGTGTTTTGGTAGTTGGTTTATCTGGGTTCGATTTTGAAGTTACGAGTGCTGTAATGTAAAATAGATATTTTTACAATCTCTTCATGCGAACGGTTTGAGTTGTCGCAAGAGCAATTTGTGACTCTAGCATCAGATAGTTTGCAGTTTAGCCGGAATGACTATGGCTTGTATTCATTTTTTATGATTACTCTTCTTAGCTATGGCCAGAGGCTTTTCACATTGATATTTACTATGCTTATTCTTATCATATATCTTACTGGTTCTCAAATCACAACTTATCTCAACTCAAATCAAATTCAACTTTTCATCACTTCAAGAATCTTAGCTTGCTTTTCGTTCTTCCCCTAGAATTACATTCAAGTTTTTATCTTGTTTGTTATTCGAGAGTATTAGGTCTAATTTGGTGAAATGTGCGAGACTTTACATATTCAGTTTTGATGGTTATACTTTTTCAGTTCACTGCAGGACTAACACTTTGATGAAAGATTTGGGCTCCTGTTCCAGAACGACGTTACGATCACATTATTTCTAAGTGACTATGAAATATTTCCATACTTGAAAGTCCCTGTCGTTGAAAGTTGAGCAACATCCTATCCTCTTAATAATACAGTAAATCCCTGCATATACGAACTTACAAAAGTAAGAACCTAGAGCCTGTTTTTCCTAACTTATGCACCTTGTAATTAAAAACCTGCTTCAGTTTGATAAAAATATGTTTTTATTGCAGGGGTGGTAAAGTTGATTTGGGATTGTCGTTAGTAAGTTTATTTTTGTCCCAGTTGGCTGTTAAAGTTTGAATCTCCTCTCCTGCTGTTTGTAAGCTCACAATTGGTTATTAGGTACATAATAACTTCGCCAAAACAAATAAAAGGGCTGACCATCTTTGGTAAAGATTCTAGAATGGCCTACGCAATGCACTCTTCAAATAAGAACCTTTATACCTTGAAATTAAGTCTTGGTACCCATAAAATAAGAACGAACCTATTTCAGCCTGGCTGTCAAAAAGTAGGTTCTTATATGCGGGGATTTACTGTACCCATGAACATTGTACAATTTTCCGTGTTAAATTTAAAACTTTAAGGATCTAAAGACAATGAACAAACCTGCTTCATGTTCAGTTTCATGTTCTTGCAAATCCATCAAATTTTCTTCATCCTCATCAGTTGCACGTTTCCCTTTACGCTTTGGAAATCGAACACTGTCCAGTACCATCTCACGTGGACTCATTGATTTTGGCCTCAGATTTATGTGTGATCTTTTCTCATCCTCAAAACTGCCTGCAGACTCTTTCAATGCAGCTGATAGTAAGGCTTCGCCAATACGAGATCTCTTGCTTGCCTGAAAATGGAATTATAAATGATTCTGGTGACACTTCTAAAAATTTGCATGGTGATCTTTTAGATCTTACAAAATATAAAAATTAATTATTGGTGGTTTTGTGTTGTGGAGCTAAGGAAGAATTTATTCCGTAAAGTAAAGTTCAGGAATAAAATTTATCCTCTTGTTATTGTCTTAAATGATTTGTTTAGATCCGTTTATTAACCAAAATCCTCGATGTTTAACTTGTCAATTTCTTTCAATTTTCTTGTATAAACTCACATTAAAACTAGATTGTAAATTCATATTAGAAGCTCAATAATTTTGGGACCCAGGGATGTTTGCTTACTATTACATGCTTCTCCTTTTGCCTGTCTGTTCTTGTTGAACGAGGCAGAATCTCATATTTTGATAAAAATGGCTGTTATTAATAAGTTTTTAACAAAATGCTTCCAAAATTTTGTTGAAAACTGAGCTGTTAACATTTTGATTCGATTCTATCAAAGTGATATTCTTTGTCTGTTCTTTAACAAGCCCAGCGTTCCAAAATTTTCTGTCAAACATCATTCGCTACTGTTACACATAGAACATGCGTCATGTTGCCTAACCCACAGGGGGTCCAGGCAGGAGTGTCAGTAAAGAGTGTAGTTTTGGTTTCTTTGGTTTCTTTGGTGCGGATTGGGATTTTGAAAACAACAGCTGTGTAATTTGAGTAAATCATCGTTGTGGTCGGCCTGCTATTGTTACAGTAGAATATAGTACGATGAGCAAACCACAGGGGATCCAGGAGTGTCACGAAAGACTGTACTTTTGGTTTCTTTGGTTTCTTCATGGAGCATGTCGGACACCCTTATTTTGAAACAAGAGCTGTGTAATTTGAGACAATTTACATCATCGTTGCGGTTGGCGTGCTATTGTTACAGTAGAATACGATGCGCAAGATTTAAAAAAACCGCGAATTCAAACCGCAGCCAATGAGATAACAGCTCTCACATAACAAAAGTTTTTCTGCTGTAACAATAGCAGGCCGACTGCAACGATGATTTAATCTGTATCAAATTACGCAGCTGTTGTTTTCATAATCCGGACCACAGGGAATCAAAAAAAGCAAAACTACAGTCTTTACTGCCACTCCTGGAGCCCCTGTGACTAAACCTTCACAATCGATTCAATCATAAGCTTACCTTGACGTCTTTATGCCAGTTGAAGCTGTCGGTTCCAAGACTCCTTGCCGCTTTTCTTTTTCGTTTCTCCATCACCAACTTGATTCTCTTTCTCCTTGACTTCGCCTCTCCAATCTTTCCTAATTGTGTTGAAAATGTGGGTGTTTTTGAATGCACATGAACTTTTGTTAAATTGAGTTCAGCTTTAGCTTCCTGTGGCTTGGTCTTGCTAAGATCAACTTTATTTGTAGCAACGTATCCTTGCTTTGGAACCAATTTTTGCTGGTTTGGTGCAGCGTACTTTAAGTTTGAAGCGCCTCTTCCTGTTTGTTTATTCAGTTGCGCTTGCCGTTGTAAATTCAACTCATGCTTTACTTTCTTGTGGTGTTTCCTCTTACGTTTACCGTTCTTATGGTGCTTCTCTTCAGTCCAAGTTTTGATTCCCGTTCCAGGCTTCGGTTTTCCTTGATCTGTTCCAACTTTTGGCCCTAACATGTTCAAATGTTGGGCAGCCGTTCGTGAATTTGTATCTTGGTCGGTAAGTTTTGGGCTAGCTTCAGTCAAAGTACTCTTGTGGGTACCCGAGCCACTGTCATCTTTCAGATAAAGTATATTTGTAGGACCAACCTTTCTATTGCCTTTCGGTTTCCCGTTGTGTGAATCCACGGAACCAGAATTGCCTTTTACATGGTTGAACTGGACACCGGATCCATCTTCGTCACTGGACTCCATCATTTGCTGCATTTCATCCCCATGTGACGTTCTATTATCACTGGCATATTCTCCGGACCCAGAACCAGGCCCTTGGGATTTCAAACCAAAGATCTGATGCTCATATTCCTCTTTCATGCGCTGGTATTCAATTTCCTTCTGTTCCATATTCTCGCCTTTGTCGTCTTTGTTTGATATTTGCCGCAAAGAATTGTCAGCCGGCTCGTGATAATTCAAACCCGACTTTTGTTGGTCGTACGGAACTTCAGATGGTGTCGCAGCTGACTCTGAATTGCCATATTCGTCAAATTTTGGAGTGGGGTAAGGATTAAGTTTCCTTTTGGTTCCTGTTTTGCTAGTCCGGGAATTACCTTGTGCTGATTCAACGTCACGACGATATCTTGGCATACTATCGAATTCGTCGTAAATCTCATTATCGCTGATATCCTTCACAAATCCTTCTGTTTCGTAGTGATCGCTATCGTCGTAATCTTCCTCCTCATTTTCGTCATATTCCTCAGGAGGGTCGTCATTATTCCAACTATCCATCTCTTCCAAGTGATTTCGTTTCGGTCGCAAATTTTGCTCCGTCTCCGCTAGCCGATTTTTATCTCCTGGAAAGAATTGAGATAGCTCTTGAAATAACTGTCGATGTTTCTCGTAATCCTTCGTTGTTTTATCGGAAGGATTTTGATCATTTTCAGCATGAAATTCGTTTGTCGTTGTTTCGTCACTCGATTGATCTCCAGATTCCCCGGAGCCTTCCTTTTGAGACTTGTCAAAGCTTGTTAAAATCTTCCTTCGTTCCTCGTCAACCCTGCTTAGATGTTTTATCACATCAGAATTCGCTGGCAATTTTTCTGAAATTTTCGGACTCTTATTCGGTGTTGAATCCCGAGAATTAACAACATCATCTCCGAAAAATGAATGTAATTTTTTCTTATCAGAATGCGATGGATTCTCACCATTATCACCCTTGAGTTTATGAAACGTATGCCCAGTTTTCGATGCAATTTCATGGTTTTTATCAAATTCGTGTTTATTAATATTTCCATGTTTTCGCATATTACTATGATGATTCTCATTCAAAGTACTTTGTTTACGCCCCGAGTCCCCTTTCTGTCCTTTTGCTTTTACCTCGGATAGCATAAAGTCTTTCAACATATTCATACCGCTGCCTTCGGCATCCTTGTCGGTTTTCGGTGATTCTCCCGAGCCCGAGAATTCTTCGGGTGGATTGTTCGTTAAGCCTCGTTTGCTGTCGTCTATTGATCTTTTGACGTTCGCTTCGATCGAGCGGGTAGACGTCGCTGATTGTTGATCCGTAGGCCATTTCCCTGTAACAAGAAAAATTTCATTAATTCATGCTTACATCGACGGACCTTCTTCTAATAACTTACTGTTATCATGAGGGAATATATTTCTTCAGTTTGCAACTGCTAAAGTCAAGCTAAAGTCAAAGAGTTAAAGATTCTGTTTGAATCAAAACTTCGGAAGATGTATGAAATCCGACGTTAGGAAATGTCTTGTTATCGAGTAATCCTTTGTGATCAAGAAAATACACAAACAATTTCTATTGTTTGTTTCAGAGATCACAAATTTAAATTTGAGTTGTTGGCTTTCAGCATGGAAATTCCTGAAGCGTTGACATTCTCAAAATCTTGACACTGATACAGAAATGTTGGTTGCTTACTTCTATCCAATTTACTGTTCTGAAAACTCATATCTTTTCTGCGTCGACTTTTACTGAAAACTTATTCTTGCTTCTCGCAAATTCTCTCTTGGGTTTACTAGTAAGCTGTTTGATTTTTAAATTTTGAATTTTCCGGAATTTTCATCATGCTTGATGCTTTTCCTAAAATAATTCGAAAAAGGAGAGGCCATGATACCAGCGTTGATCGTCGGATCCGAAGATGCGTGCAGTGACGAATGAATGAAATAAATTTGTAGGCAGAAACATCGCAACACGACGAAAAAACAACAGCAAATGTGTGTGAATTTAATTTGTGCCAATATTTCGTCCTGCCATGCAGGACTTCGTCAAGATATTTTTCCTACTCTTGAATAAAATTATGCAAAATGATATCACCCTGTTTGCCCTTAAATTTAAAGGAGCTGGGTTTTGCTTTCTCCTATCTTTTTAAAATCCGGATGATCCCATCCTGGGAACCTGGGATTGTCAAAAAAATACTTGTTTATTGGGTAGCTCCCACCTGAGGAGGCAGGTTGTTGGCTACCATTTTGTTTGGAGAATTCAAAATGTTTTCCTGATAACTTTATCTCCAAGGGAAAGTTCTTCAATTTTTACAATTAAGAATGGGAATATCAACTTCCACTTGTATCTACACCTCTCTTGACGTTGAAATGTGCTCATTATTTACAGTTGACAGCAAATCATGATTTTGTGATTGATTATGTGATTTTGTGATCATGTTGATAGGGTTTAATTCCAATGTCAACTCAAATCAAGATGTTCTATGAAAGTTTCACTTCTCGCTCTTTTAAATGTCAGATCTTATCTAACTGCGAAGTGGAATATCTCTTCTCTTCAAAGCTACTGTAATTATGCGTACACTTCATCGAATATCTATGTTTTGGCGTCTGGTTTTCATAGATTTTTTGTTTTCCCGGTTCCGTCGGGGGTTCCGTCGGGGGTTCCCTCGGGGTTCCCTCGGGGGTTCCCTTTGGACTAAATATTTTATCATTTCTTAGATTTCGGGGGTTCCCTCGGGGGTTCCCTTTGGACTAAATATCTTATTATTTCTTAGATTTCCAGAGTTTCAAACCAAATTCATATTTCTATGTCACATTTTTTTCTTAAATAGTCATCTGCTATATTTTATGGAAGGATCAATTAATTTATGTAATTATCAGCTTTCTGAACTTCAGTTGAATTTTTGAGGTTGTCTCCAAAAATTACAATGTTTATGTCAATCCTGAATTTCCCATGCTTTTGCTGCAGGAGGAAATCTGACTGCGATCACTACTGACTATTGTCTGTGACCTATCTTTCTGTCTAGATAAACTTGTCTCAAAGTATGTACGGTTTTCTTTATACAAAATATCATCTCTTTCTTGATTCCTCGATGCAGCTTTTATCAGCAGTACATATGTTGTTGAACAAAGGCCTACTTATGGCAATAGCTGATTTGTTTTTTGGGGCTTTTTATGAGCACGACGCCAATAAATAGAGTTCAATGAAGTTGTTATTGTCGAAGCGAGTTTAATTAGTTTGTGCAGCCCTCGTTAAATCAAAGGTCAGACCTGCTCCATGGACGCCATCTTCGTTTACTGTGAGAAAAATGTTTGGTAAGTTATAAGACGCACCTTGAAAATATTACTGAAACGTTCGCTTTTCGACTAAACTGCACAGTCTGCACAGAACTTCCTTTGCTTTCTTGCTGATGTGTTCCTGGCGTGTTTGTTTAGATATTTTGTAGCCTCTAACAGTATTTTTGCTTCAATCTCACCGGCAAGGTGGTTAATTTCTTCATGGAGATTTGAACTGTAGAATCCCTTTGCTTCTTTTTCTCAGAATAGGAATCTAACGTTAAAAATTTGTTGATTTTGACGAGAGATGTAGAGATTTTATTGGCCTACCCAGCAGACATTTCGATGCAAGCTTCATCAGTAACTCTGTTGATATGAATGTCATTGCTCTCGACGTTGATGAATAAACTGAGATCAAACATATGCAGAAGTGCATTATTTTATTCTCATTCCTGATTTCTATGTTTGGGAGTTTGGCGTTGATTTACCGTTAATGAGGGCGATACTATCCTTGTTAAGAAGGTGTTATGGCGCAGTGGTGTAATCCTCTGACTTTGCAGCCAGAACAGTCGGGTGGACAGTGTTCAATCCCTGGTAGAGCCCCACCACTTGAGCGTCACGACAAGGGGTCGCAGTCTCGATTAGCACTTAGCTACTTCTGCGATCCCAGCGCTTGGCGCTAAAAACCGCAACTTCACCTTCTCCTTCACCTAAACAAACGAAGCTCAAAGATGAAACACCGTCTCTTAAGTATGGGGTATTACTATACCTGTATGCTTACTTGTCTGAAACCCAAATGTTTTACTAAGGCCTCGACTCTTCTTATGAGAATGTGAATGAACTTTTTTCCCCATAATGTCTTTTAGGAAGGATTTGAAAAACATAGACAAGTTGTAAATCGTTTCTCTTTCGCTACATTTGTATAGGAAGACCAAATAAAACCCTAGCACTTGGTGTTACAAATGTCAGCCTGCCTCGGACAAAAATCCATCATAAGTCGGGCAAAAACTTTGGCAAACAATGGACTAATTATCGGGTAGCCCTTCAAATTTTATCATCCCGTACGCTTATGACGTTTCGCTTTCGTCTCATCGGTGCAGGTAGGCCTAAAATTTTTGTGAAATTTATAAACGATGAAGCAAAAGTGCAGTTGACTTTGTTTTGGAAATCCTTCATGATGTTTTATGCATTCAGAGAAGGGAGTTTGCGATTAACGATTAGTCACAAAGGACGGTCTGTAGTAACTTTTATTTGTTATTTTAATGATCAATTTATTTCACTTACCCGCAGTCGAGTTTATAATAATAATAATAATGAGTAACGTGGCAAATGATGCTTCGTTCCCTTTCATATCCACAGTTACAAGAATCCTGCAATTGAATCATTTGGATAGTCTTCCAGCTCAATTTCCTCTTCAAATATCTGCAAATTAAACATCAATCCCTCCTTGTGCATTGTTCTTTAATATCCTACATTCTATCCTCCATAAAAATATAACGCCAAACTTTCGTAAACTAAATTCGCATCATTTCCTATTTTTCCGACCGTCAGTCGCTTGATCATTGTTCACGAACGCGGTGCGCGCGCAGTCCTGCATAATTAATTAGCTGCTCTTTGGTTTACGACCCGTTTTATTTTGGTGGGTACAGGTAGATCAAATCTTGCCGTATGTGACCACAAGATAAGTTGATAGTTAATTTGATAGGCGCTGCTCGATCTAACACCCCTAAATTTCACAGAACATCCTCAAAATTCCTTTCTTAGGACTTCAAAATACCCCTTTCATGCCCCTATAATACCCGAACCCCACTATCCTACCCTCAAACCAAACGCACACCCATTTCATTAAATTCAGTAAAACATTACAACAATTTTCACCCGATTTCGTTTGATTAAGCTATGATTGAAAATCATGACCCTTCGTGTTCTCTTGACCTTTTGTCAGCCAAGTTAATCAAGAGTCATTGCAATTATTGAATGGAGTGAAGGAGTAAGGAAAGACCAAAACTGTTTACCGAAACTTTTATTTTTTTGATCATCAACGTAAAACACCTTTTATAAAGATATCCTTGTTTCTGTTAATCTTTGGTCAAGTAATCTTTCTAATAGGCCGAATTTGCCGAAGCTACGACGCTTTTACGGCAGGTTATTCAAACATTACTGTGATACTTGACTTGCATTGATGCCTCTTTCTGAGAACGAGATTTGTATAATCCCGTTTGAAAATGTGAGCTTATCGGTCATGTTGTTGAGCGCATCTTGCAGAATGTTTCTCGCAGGGATAAATAGTACTATTTATCCCTGGTTTCTCGCGGGGTTTTTGCGTGAATGCTGCATTACACACGCCAGTGAAATCCATCTTTAACACCATAGTTTGTGTTACGAATTTGTTCGTAGCGTATAAGACTTTTCCCAAACAATAAATATCTCCTTTAGCGTGGAACTTGTGAAATGTCTACAGTTGCGCATCATAAAAAAGCGCTGCTTCCAACGTTTTACGTGGTCGAAAGTTGCAGAGAGTTGAGCTTGCATATTTGATAATGTGGAAAGCGAAAGCGTTAGTTTTCCACCGAAACTAAGATTTTCCGTAAGCTTTACTGGCCGAACAGAATATATATTAATATAATAATAATTTCTTTATTTTTGGTTGGCTTTTCGTCTTGCTAATGCTAATTAATGCCAACCAAAACTTAAATACATGTTAATAGTAATTAATTCTAGCTTACAAGGATATCAATCTACAATTATAGCAACCCTAAATTTTCAACATATCGCTTACACAACCTACAATTGCAATCAAAATTATGGCTTTAAATGTTGATTCATGAAACTTGAATTGAGAAATGCAATTGATTGTTGTTTGACAGAAAATTACGGAAAAGGCTTTGAACCGGAGAATTTTATAATGTTTAACTGCATTCATGAATGGAATTTTCAGTTTATTTGTTCAAATTTGATCACCAAGCGCAAATTCATCTTGTTGAAATACCCGTACAGGGCACCCTGTCTCCACTTGTTTATAGCCCTATCCTGCTACCCTGCTATAGCTATTTTGCAAAAGAGTCTGGATCGAGCGACCTTTCTTACATTTGGAACAAATTTGTTGACTTTCGAATGTGCACAATAGTATTAGAAGCTTTCACGCCGATCCTTCAAACCTTTCCAATCATATTTACGTGGTGAGTGGCCGAGCGGCTTATACAGTTTCCGTCAGGAGACTGAGGTTAAGCTCAGTCGAGTGAGGTCAAACTCCGGATGGGTGACCTCGGAGGCTTGACTTAGCAACTCACCTCGCCGTCCTTCGGAAGGGACGTTAAGCTAGGGGTCCCATGCCTGGATGCGGCATGCACAGTGGGCTTAAATTAGCTTAAGTAGCTAGAAATACTTCCTGCCCTCTCAAAATAAATTACTGAAGAAAAAATATTTGCATATTTGATGCAGGAGAGCTACATCGCCTGGTATAATAACTTACTTTTACATAGTTTCAATGCAAGCAAGCCGTAGACTTTATACGCTGTTAACAATCTTTGTTTTATTACAGTTCCTTATAAATTCATTGACCCTTCACCTGTATATTTACGTTGAATCTTAAATCAAGATTTGATCTTTAAAGTTCTTGATCGTACGCTTCACTTGTTTATGATGACAAATTTGTCTGAGATTAATGTCATACTTGTGAAGCAGCAAAGCTGTTCATAGATAGGGTCTTTCAAATTCACATAGAGGCGATATCCTTCGCAGCTACACTAAGTGCGTCCCTTATCAATCAACCAACCAACCAATCAATCAATCAATCAATCAATCAATCAAACGATCAGTCTAACATTTTAGCAATTTGCTTGATGTCTTTCCTCACACGAATTCTCTCAATGAATCAAATTATTATTCCTTGCTGCCTCAGAACTTTGAAGCTACTTTTTAGAAGGGTGAACATTGGGAGCGTCAATGACTTCTGTCTGTTTTTCATACTGATTGAATAATTCCACTGATTGGGAATTAGACTCTGGTCTCAAGATTTTGCTGAAATTGATTTTAGCAAGAATTAGTACAATCCTTGTCACTTTTTTCTTGTTCGTAGGAGGAGAAGTCTCGCTTCAATTTATCGTGCATGATGCAAGCTTCTGTAGGGACATCTATCATAAGAAAGCTATGTCATAATACATAAGAAGAAAGAATTTGATGATGATTATCCACCGATGGACCTGGACTTATATGATAATAATAATAACAATATATGGATTTAAGGGTATGAAAGGCTAAATAGCATGTGCAGCCCTATTTAAGGTTTCTCACGAGAATGAATTGACTGTAAACTTGTTGTCACTCAGATGTCTGTCGTATGCTTTCTCGAACTCGAGGACCGATGTCGATTTAATAATGGCAGCTGGAAGGTCATTCCATTGATTTTGATTAACAACTCTTTGCGAAAAGAAATGTTTACGAACTGTTGTGTTTGATTGTTCCTTGTATATTTTGAGGCTATGTCCTCTTGTCACATTGCCATTCAGCTTGAAAAATATATTCGGATCAATATTGATACATCCTTTGAAAATTTTGAACGTTAAGGAGTTAAGATCATATCTCCTCGACAGCGTCTGTATGCAAGTGTTGGTAAGACTTTCCAAAGTCTCACTTTCTTTCGTCGTTTGCGAGTCGAATAAACGATAAACGATAAAAACTCGTACGGTCAATGGCGCTGCGGAGGAGTGGGAAGACAGAGAGGAGGAGGAGGAGAAGGGGAGAAAACAGTTTCTTTCTTTGATACCTTCCTATTCCCTCCCCTGTCCTCGTGTCCTTGTTCCTAGTCCTCTGCAGCGCCTTTTACTTCACAAGTTTTTGTCGCTCAGTCGACTTTGAAAAGAAGTCATAGGCAAATCGTTCTCTTCATCACCATTGATCAAATGATTCGTTTAATCGTTTAATTTTTCTACTGAGTTTTATCTGACAATTTCCAGCAAATGATTTTTGATTTCCATTTATGTTTATGCATGCCTCGTAGAGCTCTGAATCGGATCACAGGTCACGCTATAACTAAATACGGCCACAAGCAAGATGGCGGCTAAGTTATTTAAAATGGTAACAACAACATTTTTACAGTAAATATGGCAGATTATTAGAATAGTATTTGATACAGAATATAAGAGAACATTGTTATTATTGCAGATTGCTTGCAAGGGAAGAAAGATACGATACTGCAGTTACCACATAGATACCAGAAGAGAAAGGAGTTAAGAGTGAGTGGATTTAACAAACTTCATTCTTGTTTCTGAAGGAATTTATCCAAGAGTAGAGTACCGGCTAGGCATAGCCATTAATGTCTTCGAAATGCGACATGTGCTCAGCATTGCTAAGTGTTTTAGAAAGCTAGGCGTTCTGTTGCTAAATGCTACATCTAACTACAAAAGGCGTTGGATTTTAACACGAAAAAAGTGTCTTTATGCATCCAGTAAATGTCGCATCAATGGGCCTAAACCTATTTTCTTCCAAAGAGCCTAAACCTACCTTGTTTTTAGGCTGCAAAGGCTCGTTGCATAAGCATTACTTGTTTCAAAGCAAAGAAGGTTCCAGGGCTTCTAGGAGATAGAAAGTTTGTAAGATTGAGAAGCTTGGAATGGGAAGGAACTCGAAACTTGTTTGAATTTGAATATCTAAGAGCTTTGCAAAATAAGGTTGCAGGGAGATCATCACATGATACCCTTGCCACAAAAGAAGATTCGGCCTTTCAGTTTTGTATAGTTACCAAAAATCGAAAATAGACTTTGGAGAAACTTTTTCTATGTCTGTTATCGACAAAGCCCAAACGAGAACAGAAAGTCTTTGATATCATAAATCAAAAAGCTAGTCTAGAAAAGGAAGATACTTTTATTTGTACCATAAAGAGTGGGGAAAGGAATATTTTAAAGTCGTTTGGTCCCTTGTGCATATTGTAGTTACAATTTAATAATAGACCTTTTAGCTATTCCAAAACAGAATCTAAATCTAACGGTATTTTGATACATTTTGCAGAATTTTCGAATTTGCACAACAGTGACAGAATCTCTAACGCCACTCAATCGAACCTCTCGTATTATAAAAATGTATAAAAATGTCGCTCGATCGAGGCTCTTTTGTAGAATAGCTAAAAGGTCTATTGTACAGTTCATCAACCAAACCAATGATTAAACTTAATAAAGGATTTGCAAGAAGTGTCATTTAATGTTTCTGAAAGTCTCTTTCTTCTTTTACCAGGCTGAAAGATGAAGGCCCATTCTGTACTGACGATATTTCTCATTTCCATATCTTTATATACAATTCATGCAGGTATGTACCAAGCCTTGATGGGGAACACCGGATTCTGTGGGTGTGCAAGGTACTGACCCTCTCCTGGCCTCTTATAAATTGCTTTATCTTATTCTTGTACATTTTGCATTTTTATTTTTTAATTCTCGAGGAGTTGGAAACTAACCTATGATAATTTTAGACAGTAGCCCAGGTATGCTATAGCCTGTAGGGGAGCTCCTCTGTGTAAGACATGCAGTAAATTCCTAGATTTCATTCTTAATTTAGACAGCTTTAACTCTTCTGTTGCCCCTACAATAGAGGTTTTCAAGCCTTTGAATGTAAACAAGTTTATTTCCCACAACTCTGGTTCTTTCTAGTTCTATCATAATCAATCTTCTCCCTCTTGCAGAAGTTTTAGAGCTAAGTGAAGATGAACAAGGAACACCCATATGGAAAAATGGAGAATATCGAGATAGAGATGGTAAGTCATACTAGTATGCTGATTCTTGTGTTTCATATCAATCTGGCTCGATTTTGGTAGATGGGGCCTGGTTTGTGGTGTTCTGTGGGCTTGTGGTAGTGGGTTCTATGGCTGGGAGCGGCTTTGCTCTGCGTAGTTTTTCGTTGTACTCTAGTATATTGTAGTGCCTTTTGGTGTGGCGTCGTTTGGTGTAGTGTAGTGTTGTATTCTTTGGTGGTTAAATTTTTAGATTATTGTTTATATTCATTGTAAGAGTCATTCATAATGGAGACTAGATGACCATTGGTCTTTTCCTGCTATGATTGGCTCAGATTATTGCATTGTAGTTTCTTGTAGTACTTGACATAAAGAAAAATATTGGTAGATATTTGAGTGCCAATCAACGCAAAAATGACTACTTTCCTTTCCATTGCACAGAAATTCCATTGCCTTCAAGTTATGATGATGAAAAGAAGCATAAGAGAGGTAAGAGAATTCCTCACCTAATTTTGTCATTTTATCGTTGCTTTTCGTTTTATTCAATTTCATTGTTTGTAGCATCTCCCTCTACCGATTCAGTCTCTTCTCCATCGAAATCGATTCTGAAAAATCTTTGTCGTTCGTTTGTTCATATCGTTTGATTCGTCGTTTTTTACGCCAAGTTTCTCATTTTCATTTTTTATTCCAGATACTTCATTAGATGAACCAGTTGACGGTGAGTAATCATGTCTTTGCTTGAAAAATCTTTCATGGCTAAACGCATGCTTCTTTTAGCTTCTTTTACCCATAAACCAGAATTCAATGTAATTTAATCTAATCTAATCTAATTCAATCTAATCAAATCTAGTTTAGTCTTTGATCTCTAACCATGTTGCTGATCGTTGGTTTGGTATTCTTTTAGAGGAGAAAGACTCTGATCAAAAGACAGATAAGAAAAATCTGATTAATAGAAGTAAGTGACACGAATTTATCTCTTTATTTAGTTAGGCGATATTACCTCTCTGTTCACTGAGATATATACACTAGTTTGCTTCGATCCTTCGATGTTTGGATTCCATTTTATTGCCCCAAGAAGCAAGATGTCATTAGACATAAATACCCTTTCTCCTTGCTCTTCTCTTTCCTGAGTTGTCAAAAGCTACCTCCGTTTTGCTGCCGGGTAAAAGATTGATTCATCTAAAGTTGCTAAATCAGAATTAGGCCACTTTAGGTGAAATATAGGCAGAATATAGAGGCCAAACATAGTCCAAACAGTGGCCAGAGCCAGACGAATCACAATTAGGCTACTTTCGAAAATTAAATTGATATATACCATGCACCACTTCAATTACGCGATCTCGTTTTGGAAAATTGTCAACATTTCTTCCTATTGTTCATATCAAAGTTTCGAGCCCGGATTCAGATTTAGCACCCAAACATTAGTCTAGTTACGTGTCTTTACACTGCTGGCGATTATGATGTTGATTTTACAAAAAGTTGTATGTGTCTTTGCTGGTCAATGCCATGAAGACAGAGCGAATTATAACAGGATTGAGACAAAAAAGAAAGATTACATTCTTTGCCGTTACTCAGAGTTTCACGCTATACGACGATCTATGATGTTGATTTATGACAATGTAAAGTTAAGGGATTTGACCGTGAAAAATCGTTCGGAGTGAAACTTTACACCCCGAGTAATTTTTCACAGTCAAATCCCTATAGGTTTTCAAATTTTAATTCGTCATAAAATTAAAATTACGACCGCTAGGAACATGGAAACTCGTAGTTTGACTAAAGTTTGGGTGCTAAATCTGAATTTGGCCTCTAAAATTTCATCTGAAAAAATTTTGAATATTTTCCAAAATGAGGCTGTCAATAGATGTTTTTGCTAAAGATGGCGGTGAGAAACGTTTTATCAAGATTCCTTGCGTTCGAATTAAGAATCTTTAGCGATTCTATAGGAATTCAATCAAAGAATGCAATGCATCTTAGTAAGAAATTCCTCGCTGCCATCTTTAGCGCAATCGTCTATTGAAGTGGTGTATTCTAGAAACATTAAGGTAAGTGATTTTCATTCATTTATTGTAGTTCACTTCTCTATGCCTTTTGGTGTTGGCTTACCTCTTTATCATGTCAGTAAAGGTAGGTCTTAATACCTACTAATGAAATTAACGATCTAACAAAACAAATGATTTGTGGTACAAAATTTGAAAACAGCCTTAAATAACGGACTCATCGTACTAAACTTATAAACGCAACAAAACACCGTAATCTGTAGAAAGAAGACTGTTAACTCCTGTAAAAGAACAACAACCAAAATAAACCTGTGACTAGGGAGAAAACTGTTGAATCCTGCAAGAGAAAGAGGATTCAACAGTTTTCTCTCTAGTCACAAGTTTATTTTTGTTGTTGTTCTTTTACAGGAGTTAACAGTCTTGTTGTACTTATTTTTGTACCTATTTTTATATGTTTTCTACCTTCCACCTATTTAGTAAACTTCATCTTTCGTTGATCAATGTTTTTGTTCTGTCTGTCAGTAGCTTTGGCGGCTCCTTAAGATTGCTTGTAAAGTTCGTTTGCTATTGTCAATGAATACCCTGAATTGATCAATGTCTAAATTGCTATTTTATGTTAAGTTGCAGTATTTTGATATGTCCAAGCATAAAAAATTGCATCTTTACAAATATTTTATAACATCTATACATTATTCAAAAACTTTTCATTAACACCAAAGATTTTAATCATCTTCTCTTTTCAGTAACTGGAAAAAAGGGCAAAAAGAGTGGAGTACCGCACCGTAAGAAACCAGTTAACTTTTCCGAAAATAATTTTTATGTAATTTTCATAAAATCTTTAATATAGCACAGCTACTGAACAGACCAAGGGCGACGTGAAGATCAAATGTTGGCCTACTTTAATCTTTGTCCGTTATGGCCTAATTCCCGATAATCAACAACCTTCGCAACATATCTCCAATGCTTTGTTGACTAAGGGGCTGATTATATGAGAGTTTTCAGCCCGTTTGTAACTTTAGCCGGGTTGAAAATTCATCCCTGTGTTGTGGTCAAAGTGTTGCAAAACAAAGTTGCGATTACATGATCAAAGTTTCAGCCCGCTTTTATCAAACGGGCTAGGATTTTCAGCTCGACCAAACGGGCTGAAAATTTCCATATAATCGCAAACCATAATCTTTAACCGGGCTGAAATAAATGGAGCATGCGCATTCCCTTTTGAGATGATCTCCCTCACAAAATACGGATTTCAGCCTTGGTTGAAACCACCATATAATCGATTCAAATTTCAGCCCGGTTAAAGTTATAAACGAGCTGAAAACTCTCATATAATCAGCCCCTAAAGCATGCTTAGCATCAATTAAATGTTGAAAGCACCATGTTCGTTCTTCTTCTGTGTTCATCTGCTCTCGTATTATCGAGAATTAAGGTACACCAACATTTTATCTTCACATCGCCCTTGAACAGATTCTTTTGTCTGGCGAATCAGTAGACGTTCTTTACCTGTTTCTGCTGTAGCTTACTGTTAATGGATCAGAATACTCAATTTGAAACTCATATTGTTAGCTGAAGCTGTAAGCTGTTGAACTAATTTGAGAACTGTTAATGGATCAGAATGCTCAATTTGAAACTCATGTTGTTAGCTGAAGCTGTAAGCTGTTGAACTAATTTGAGAACTGTTAATGGATCAGAATGCTCAATTTGAAACTCATGTTGTTAGCTGAAGCTGTAAGCTGTTGAACTAATTTGAGAACTGTTAATGGATCAGAATGCTCAATTTGAAACTCATGTTGTTAGCTGAAGCTGTAAGCTGTTGAACTAATTTGAGAACTGTTAATGGATCAGAATGCTCAATTTGAAACTCATGTTGTTAGCTGAAGCTGTAAGCTGTTGAACTAATTTGAGAACTGTTAATGGATCAGAATGCTCAATTTGAAACTCATGTTGTTAGCTGAAGCTGTAAGCTGTTGAACTAATTTGAGAACTGTTAATGGATCAGAATGCTCAATTTGAAACTCATGTTGTTAGCTGAAGCTGTAAGCTGTTGAACTAATTTGAGAACTGTTAATGGATCAGAATGCTCAATTTGAAACTCATGTTGTTAGCTGAAGCTGTAAGCTGTTGAACTAATTTGAGAACTGTTAATGGATCAGAATGCTCAATTTGAAACTCATGTTGTTAGCTGAAGCTGTAAGCTGTTGAACTAATTTGAGAACTGTTAATGGATCAGAATGCTCAATTTGAAACTCATGTTGTTAGCTGAAGCTGTAAGCTGTTGAACTAATTTGAGAACTGTNAACTCATGTTGTTAGCTAAGCTGTAACTGTTGAACTAATTTGAGAACTGTTAATGGATCAGAATGCTCAATTTGAAACTCATACTGTTAGCTGAAGCTGTAAATTGTTGAACTAATTTGAGAACTGTTGATGGATCAGAATGCTCAATTTGAAACTCATGTTGTTAGCTGAAGCTGTAAGCTGTTGAACTAATTTGAGAACTGTTAATGGATCAGAATGCTCAATTTGAAACTCATACTGTTAGCTGAAGCTGTAAATTGTTGAACTAATTTGAGAAATGTTTCCATTATTTAATGTGTTACTTTAACTTAGTATTCACTCACGAGATTTATATCTTTTCTAGATTACAGAGACTCAGCAAATAAGCTAAAACTCGATGGTAAGTGTTTTGAAATTTTTTAAATTTCAAGTGTAATATTCCTTCCTTACTGCTTAAAGGGGCCTGTGCAAAGTTAGTGCTTTGCGGGCACAGTGCTTCGTGAAAGAAGTAAACAAAGCACGCAAGCCGTGCGGAAGCACGGTGGAAAACAAGTATATCATGCGTACACATCACCATCATACAGCGAGTACACTAATCTGTGAAGCACGTCTGATAAATCTGCAACAACTACAGAGCAAAGTCGTCGTTTGAAATTGATTTCGTGCCACTACTGTCTGAAACTTCTGACTTCAGTCTTGTCCAAAGTTCATACGTAGACTTGCTACGGTACAAGACATGTTGGGGTTCGCCACAACTTGGTCTTCCAACTTTATTCTTTGCCATACACATTGGTTCAGGAGAGGAAAAGCTTTGATCTCGCGAGACGTTCCTGCCTCGAGGTAGCCATCTTGATTTCTGATTATCAGAAATTATCGATCACAAGGAACCAAGGACGTTTGCACAGGGCCCTTTAAAGTTTATGAATTTATAACTGGAAATTTTTTGAAGCTATAAGAATTCCCCTTCTTCCTTGTTTTCGGACCCTCTTCTTGGTACCGTTTGACCATAGGTAGTTGGACACTGCTGGTATTCTTCTACGGAGGAGCGCTGCAACTAATATGTACCTGCGGAGGAATAATTTATATAGTTCTGCGGAGGAGATAACTTGCACTAGCTCCTCCGTAGTATCACAACTGCAGCGTCGAACCACCCATGGCTTGACCAATAAAATGTACCGATGCATGCTTCATCGATACATTTGCCAAAATTTAACTTGCTTCTCTTTGATATGAATGTTTTATTTCGCAGATGCCTATGATTATGCTAAGCTAGATGTACAAACACCAGATCGAAAGTCAGAAGTATCAAAAAGCTGGGGAATGACATATGATAACCTATTTCAAGGTGAATTATCATAACTAGATTTTATTGCAGTTATTAACTTATTTTCTCTCTTTTCAGGGTTTGAGATTAATTAGTTGTTTCTCTTAATTTTCTTGCAGCTATTAACTTATTTTCTCGCTTTTCAGGGTTTGAGATTAATTAGTTGTTTCTCTTAATTTTCTTGCAGCTATTAACTTATTTTCTCGCTTTTCAGGGTTTGAGATTAATTAGTTGTTTCTCTTAATTTTCTTGCAGCTATTAACTTATTTTCTCGCTTTTCAGGGTTTGAGATTAATTAGTTGTTTCTCTTAATTTTCTTGCAGCTATTAACTAAAAAAAAAAAAAAAAAAAAAAAAATTTCAGGGTTTGAGATTAATTAGTTGTTTCTCTTAATTTTCTTGCAGCTATTAACTTATTTTCTCGCTTTTCAGGGTTTGAGATTAATTAGTTGTTTCTCTTAATTTTCTTGCAGCTATTAACTTATTTTCTCGCTTTTCAGGGTTTGAGATTAATTAGTTGTTTCTCTTAATTTTCTTGCAGCTATTAACTTATTTTCTCGCTTTTCAGGGTTTGAGATTAATTAGTTGTTTCTCTTAATTTTCTTGCAGCTATTAACTTATTTTCTCGCTTTTCAGGGTTTGAGATTAATTAGTTGTTTCTCTTGATTTTATTGCAGCTATTAGCTTATTTTCTCTCTTTTCAGGGTTTGAGATTAATTAGTTGTTTCTCTTGATTTTATTGCAGCTATTAACTTATTTTCTATCTTTTCGGTGTTTTGAGAGTAATGTTTTGAATAACATATCATATGAAGAAAATCAAAATATCATAAAATTTCCACGGCAGATTTATAGCAAAGTACCCAAGTTCCTTTCATCCCATTCAATTCGAAGAGAAATGTAACAGAACTTCACACCCATCTTTTTAAAGACTTCAAAGATTTGAGCCCTATGCTAACTTTATCTAATGTTTTCACAACACAAGTAATGACATCTTTGAAATGCTAATGGACTAATGCTTTGATTTTCCTCTCGTAGAGAAACCAAAAGAGATGACTGGTCAAATGAGATCAAAACTAGAGGGTAAGTTCTCGTCATTCTTTATATTCTTCAGTTTATTTTCGTTCATTTAACAAGGGCAGATTTTGTGAGACAACAGCATGAGTTGCTTTTTTGTTGACACCTGAATTCAAAGCGATTAGTGATTGCGGACGAAGGGAATTCCCTCAACCAGTAATTTAAAACAAACAAAGCTGCAAAAGTTGCTCTGAAACCCAGGTAGCTAGCGCGCTCGTTGTGCATTCCAGAAATTATTTTTAAGAGAAAACATGACGATATATCAAAAGAAGGAGGATCTATCTAACCATCTACCTCTGGCATTTTATTTCTTTTGTTCAGAAGCTGAGCAGTAAGTGTTTTAATTACACCCAAAAAACTAAGAGGATTGAATCGTCTCCCAATAGGCTTTAGAACCAAACAAATTAAATGCCCGCGGCAAATGTGTAGACATATCCTTCTTCTTTTGATCTATGGTCATGTTTGCTCATAAAAATAATTTCTGGAATGCACAACAAGCGAGCCAGCTACCTGGGTTTCAGGGAAAATTTTGCGGCTTTGCTTGTTTTGAATTAATGTTTGGGAGAATTTCCTTTGTCTGCGATCGCTAATCGCTTTGACTTGTGGTGTCAATCAAAAACAACTCATGCTATTGTTTTACAAAATCTGTCCATGTTACTTCATCTTTTGATATATCTTATATTATTCAATATGTTTTCTTTGATTGACCGTTCATGACTTTCAAAGTGAAGAAAAAATTGATGTGCGAACGTTAAATATTTGTTAAATTGAACTGCGATTTTATGAGGTATCTTTCCATGCTATTTAATACTTGGCTTGCAACCAAGTAAGAAATTTTGCCCGCTACAACATCTGGGTCTAAAGTTTAGACTCTTCATTTAATTTGCAATTATTTGTTTACAAGCTATCCTAACTTGTAGCTGAATTTAATGTGTGTATGCTGTTTGTTTCATTCTTTGTTCCCTTTTTGCTTTCTTTACATATTGCTCTTGTATTCTCCTGGTTTTTTGTTCCATGTTATGGCCTAGGGGTAGTCGTGTCACTTCGCTCCTCTTCGTATTGTCCCTGTAGTGTCGTATCGTTGTAATTAGAAAGTATAGTAGGGGGTAGCATATGTTGTAAATTTCTATCTGTTGAATACATAAAAAGGAAATGGTTTGAATAACCTTTGAATACGATTTTGATTACTATTGCCGCATTCGTATTCACAGCTGGATACAAGATAAAAGAAGAAGATCTCGACAGTAAGTGAAGCAAATGCTTTTAGGATTTTTGTTACATTTTCCAAACTCCCACCCTCTCCTTAAAGGCACACTGCCGTGGCATTGATTGGATGAATAAGACAATAACAAAGAATGGAATTAGGCAAGCTTCAGTAATTTCGCTGTACACTAAAATTCATGAAGACGAGAACGATCTCACTCCCTTTATTCTCGAACAAAGTTCTTAGTTTCTTATAAAAAATGCGTGTATTCATGTTTGGGGTTTTCTTCCTATGAAGCATTCACTAACCTATACATGAATGCTTGGATGAGAATGAGTTGATGGACTGACTGATAGATGGCCGACCAATTTATTGATTAATTTATTCATCAATTAATTATTTCATTCGTGTAGATGGCATGATGTTCCGTGGACTAGGCGGCCTAAGATTACGAGATCAAAATCATCAAATCATCGAAGGAAAATTTGCTGATGAAGATACCGATGAAGAGATGGATGCTAGAAGTGATGTCACAAAGAACAGTATGTAATTTATGCTTGAATAAGTTATCTTAATGCTTTTGTGTTTATGTTGTAATAAATCAATTATTTCGAATTATTCATGCATACTAGTAGTGTGCAAAAATAGCTATCGTCTATATTTACTTTGTGTTTCTAGTCTTTGCAGATTATTGATTTCATCCCATCAACCAACAAACATGATTTCTTCCCTATTTCCTTGAGGAAGTCTCAAATTCAAGATTGCTTTAACATTATCTCCCTTATACCCTTGCACAGATCTATTAGGTATGCTGTTATGGGCAAAACTTCTGCACTGTACACTAATGCGCCATAAAACAGATTTAAGCGTTTGACTGATCAAGTTTGTCCTCCTTTCAGATTTATCTCACTGCAGCCGTTCCTCACACTAGTATCTATTCTCGAATTTTTATGAGTTAAGTGCAAGTCTGTCTATAAAATATTGACTGACGAAGGCTCAAAAAGGCAAAGAATATTGTAAATTATTGGCATTGGCACTATTCTGCCATCCTTCGTTGTTTGATTAAAGAGACTCTTCTGCCTGGACAAGATTCACTAATTTTTGATTCCTTATGCCATTTCCTTAAACGATAATGTGCTTCCTTCATGCTAGTTTGATTTTATGCTTTTCAGGAATTCAGACTGAATCTTTTTCTCGCCACTGCTTAAGTTCAGGTCGTATTCAAGAATCCATATCTTGTAAAAGTCTCCATCTGCCGCGAACCAGCTTTTAAGAATTATTTTCCAACATTTTCATTGCTTTACAAACCGTTCATCTTCCAAATTTCAGTGTACCGTTTTACCCCAAATCGTGGAGCATTTGTGTAGTAAGTCTACGTCGGATCAAAACACAGTTTCGATTTATTCAACAGCAATTCATGCACACTTTTCTTTTATATCATTAATTTCCAGTAATTCACTACCCTTGTATTCATAGATATCCCAACGTAGGGCTCAAATCTTCCAAAAAAACGTCGGTTTAATACTCTATCACAGTTTTCTTTGAATTAAATAGCTTGGAAGGAACTCAGACTTTTTTGTTGTAAATGTGCCGTGGAAATTCATTGATATCTTGATTAGTTTGAATCTGGTGGCATTTATTAAATTTGAGACTATGACGTCATCAAATTTCTAAATCCTATACCAGAAAAGCTACAGATTTCTGCATGCGACCATAATGTAGACCTTCATAAACTATGGTTTTCATGAAGGTTATATAATTTTTCCTCTATTGGTTTAGGATTTACGATGATTTAAAGTTTTTCAAAATTTTCCATGAATTTTTAGACAAATAATTAAATTGCCATCATTTTGAAAAAAATCAAGATATCAGCAAATTCCCATGGTAGATTTAAAGCAAAGCTCCATAAGTTCTTTTCAAGCCATTCGATTCAAAGAAAAATATCATTTAATTTTACACCCACCTTTTTAAAGATTTGAAAGATTTGAGCCCCATGCTAGATATCCCCCTTGTCTAACACACGTCCCCCAGCTCCAACGCACGTTACACTCTGCATTAATCCTAACCCGGGTCAAAGCCCATATTTTATTTATTCAACAGCAATTCCAGAAATGCAAAGAAGAGGATTATTTCACTTCAGTCACCTTTTCAATCATCATTATCATCGACCTCATGAGCATCATTATCACGTGAAGAATCAACAAGGTAGGAAGATAGACTTACTAAACCAGTTCACCGAAGTGCTCTCCTAATTGAATTGAATTCATGTTGTTGAAGTACCTTTCAATCATCATTATCATCGACCTCATGAACATCATTATCACGCGAAGAATCAACAAGGTAGGAAGATAGATTTACTAAACTAGTTCACCGAAGTACTCTCCTGATTGAATTGAATTTCACCATTTCACCAATTCACTGAAGTACTTTCCTAAATAGCGTCGGCTTGGATAACTTCAAACAATCGTTTTACGCGACGCAACCACTATGTACACTTTTCCCCCGTATATTTTGTAAGTCTGTTTCACATTTGATGTTAGGCACACCAAGGGTGAATGAAAATTCATCCACACAAAATCCACAGTATTTCGGACCATTGATATTGCGAATCAGAAATCCAGAGCTGACAGCATATGCGCAATGTGTTGAGCATTGGGGACTCTGGAGGGGGATCAGTAGCTGTAGCAACTGCTGTCGTTGTTGTTCTCTCGTCCGGGGTTCCTATTGTTCAGCATCATACTACTATGCTGGCCTGACATCAAATGTGAAACGGATTCTAGTATTTATCAGTAATTTATCGTATTTGTAGCTTTTTGTAGTTGTTTATTTAGTTGCTATTTTTTGCATGTCTTTATGTTAATTTCCACGGGGTAGTCATTGTCTTTTGCTCCTTGTGGTCCCGTCCCTGTAGTGTTGTATAGTCTGTAAAGTAATTAGAAAGTATAGTAGGATGTAGATGTAACATGTAATTGTAACATTTTAAATGATTATAAAAAAAAATTTATATTGTTGAGGTAGATTATCGCTTGAGAGAAAAATTTGTGCGTGAACTCAAATTGAAAGAATTCATCTTTCAGAGAATGAGGTTTTTCGTTGAAGAAATTTCAGTTCAATAGAAATTTTTATCGCTTTTCATATGAACCTTTTTCAGTGAAAATGCGCCTTCAGGTCTAACGATGTATGTCATTTAAATCTAGAGTAAAACAACGGCTCATCTATCGATTCTAGTAAGAATGGCCATTGGCATCACTTGCATAGGCATCAAGAACCCAAACTTAACGACGTTGAAAAAAGGTTATTTTTTCAAATCTCACTTTTTGTGCAAAACCTTGCATTAATTTGTGCTGCTCAAGAAACTGAAGTTATTTCTCAGTTTCTCTTCAATTTTAGGTAGAGGGAATCGTAGCCACAACCATAACCAGCAACAACAGCAACATTCACAGCAACATCAACCACAATAGGAGAAACCTTATAATCAAAACAGCAGCAACAACAGCAACATGGACATCTGTGAAGTTAGGTGACATCAATTTAACTTGAAGGTTGATATACATTGTTTTCTTGTTTTACATTTATTTCAAAAACTCGTGTTGATAAGGTTGCCAACTCCCGTGGATTCTCAAAGGATTCATGCGGCATTCCCTTAGACTTATTAAAATTCGTCCCAGTTTTTGCTCGCAATTACGAAAACTTGATTACTGGCTTATCTATTGAACTGAATGGCTTTGCCTATTTATTTATTGAATTGAATTGCTCCCTCAAACAAAGTGAAAAGGTTCTAATCAAACGAGCGAAATTTACGACGAATTGTAATCAGTCTAGCTTTCCCTTTGAACTAAACCAAGGAATTAAACCAGAGAATTAAACCAGAGAATTAAACCAAAGAACTAAACCAGAGAACTAAACCAGAGAACTAAACCAGAGAACCAAACCAGAGAACTAAACCAGCGAACTAAACCAGAGAATTAAACCAGAGGACTACACCAGAGAACTAAACCAGAGAACTAAACCAGAGAGTAAAAAGATTCGTTATCTTCTTTTATGATAGTCCATAAACAAAGTCGGTACAAACTAAGGTAATTATAACGTATTTATAAAGTAGTGTAAATGCTAGTAATTTATCAGCTAATAACAACAACAAGGTATATAAGGGAGCTTCAGAATTGATCGTTTACCTTTCGGGAAAAAATAAAAAGGTGGGTGTAAAATTGTATTACATTTTTCTTTGAATTGAATGGCTTGAAACGAACTTAGGGTACTTTGCTGTAAATCTGCCGTGGAAATCAGTTTGTATCTGGGTTTTTTTCACAGCACAATACCTAAAGTTCCTTTCGGGCACTTTAATGGATAGAAAAACGTAATACGATTTTACACCCACCTTTTTAAAGATTTGAGCCCTATGTTTTAAGTGTCTGCAAGTTGCGGAAAAACATCTGACAAAACCTCTTAAATGCCGGCACTTGAACGATAAAATATTTTGCTAATCTTATGCCGAAATTTGAAGTGCCGAATGCTTTGATTAGACTCACAAAATAGTCCCAGTTATCGCAGCAACAACAACAACAGCAATGACAACAACAACAACAAAATATAATGTTGCTCAAACTGTTCTAGCGTAACTAGTGATAGCGTCCATCAGCCTATCAATAGCAATAACTACGAATTTGTAATCAGTGTATGTTTTAATTAGATATCCAGCAAAAATTGGATCTTTTTAGCCAATACTCGACTGTCCCTCGGTGAACAGCTGAATTCCGTTGATAATTAATTGACTTCCAAATTACAATATCTGGATACTTAAATTGCAACTGAAATTCACTTTGGTGAAATTCAGCTGAAGAACAATTCGATCAATTCAGACGATCCCTAAAATTAGATCAGTTGAGATTTGTTTTTATCATACATCTCAACTGTCAGTATTACAACTATTTCAAGTTAAACTGTAAAATTATGTATACTTAAAATGTAAATTTATTAAACAAACATATTAAAATTATGTGTCGTTGTATTTATATAAAGTTTCTTCTACCACACTTTTCTAATCTGCTTAGACCAGCTACTATCCCCTTAGATTAAAACCTCAGGTTCAAAGTGTACTAACATGCCCCTTTGTTTTCTTTGACGTCATCATCTGCTTTGAGTTCGAAGGCCTTTTCTGCATTTTGCTTTTCAGCTAAGGATGCCACTCTCTAAAAAGAGAAAAATTTAATTTAGTTATTTTCTAATTCATTTCATTCAACCGAAAATAACTACATTTATATTTAGTATCTAATTACAGTTATTTGTAAGAGTCTTTCATAACAGTAGTACTAGTCAGTTTAGCAAGTTTGTGAAAGACGAGTGCATGATAAGCAAGTAATAAGATAAATAAGGCAAAACAAAATTTCCAGCATATTCTCAAATTTAACACAATATTGCTTATCCTGGATATATGCGTAGATGCGTAGATATACCCTTCATCTTTCGATATATTCTCATGTTTGCCCCTAAAAACCATTTCTGGAATGCACATTTCTGGAATATACTCAATCTTGCCTAATAGTCAACATTTTCAGATTTGTTATGGTCAGTTAGGTCTCCAATGATAGTGCACATCAATTTCTTTTTGAGTGTAAAGATTCTGGTTTGGTCATAAATGACAGAAAGAAATGCGCACTATCATTGGAGACCTCAATGACCATAAAAAATCAGAAAATGTTGACTGTTAGGCAAGATTGAGTATATTCCTTAAAAACTATAGCTGATTAAGGTTTTTCAACGTGTGATTTTTCGACTTTGCTGTATCAAAAGCAAACATCTTATCATCTATGAATATTTTTGGGTCTCTGACTAACAGCTCAAAAAGAAAATTTTATCAAAGGTTTAATAATCAATTTTTGATGATTTTTTAAACAGGAGTACTTTTTTGGGACACCCGGTATCATCTATAAATATTTTTGGGTCTCTGACTAAACAACTTAAAAAGAAAATTTTATCAAAGGTTTAATAATCAATTTTTGGTGATTTTTTAAACAGGAGTACTTTTTTTTGGGACACCCGGTATCATCTATAGATATTTTTGGGTCTCTGACTAAACAACTCAAAAAGAAAATTTTATCAAAGGTTCAATAATCAATTTTTGGTGATTTTTTAAACAGGAGTACTTTTTTTGGGACACCCGGTATCATCTATAAATATTTTTGGGTCTCTGACTAAACAACTCAAAAAGACAATTTTATCAAAGGTTTAATAATCAATTTTTTGGTTTTTTTTAAACAGGAGTACTTTTTTTGGGACACCCGGTATCATCTATAAATATTTTTGGGTCTCTGACTAAACAACTCAAAAAGAAAATTTTATCCAAGGTTTAATAATCAATTTTTTGGTTTTTTTTAAACAGGAGTACTTTTTTTGGGACACCCGGTATCATCTATAAATATTTTTGGGTCTCTGACTAAACAACTCAAAAAGAAAATTTTATCCAAGGTTTAATAATCAATTTTTTGGTTTTTTTTAAACAGGAGTACTTTTTTTGGGACACCCGGTATCATCTATAAATATTTTTGGGTCTCTGACTAAACAACTCAAAAAGAAAATTTTATCCAAGGTTTAATAATCAATTTTTTGGTTTTTTTTAAACAGGAGTACTTTTTTTGGGACACCCGGTATCATCTATAAATATTTTTGGGTCTCTGACTAAACAACTCAAAAAGAAAATTTTATCCAAGGTTTAATAATCAATTTTTTGGTTTTTTTTAAACAGGAGTACTTTTTTTGGGACACCCGGTATCATCTATAAATATTTTTGGGTCTCTGACTAAACAACTCAAAAAGAAAATTTTATCCAAGGTTTAATAATCAATTTTTTGGTTTTTTTTAAACAGGAGTACTTTTTTTGGGACACCCGGTATCATCTATAAATATTTTTGGGTCTCTGACTAAACAACTCAAAAAGAAAATTTTATCCAAGGTTTAATAATCAATTTTTTGGTTTTTTTTAAACAGGAGTACTTTTTTTGGGACACCCGGTATCATCTATAAATATTTTTGGGTCTCTGACTAAACAACTCAAAAAGAAAATTTTATCCAAGGTTTAATAATCAATTTTTTGGTTTTTTTTAAACAGGAGTACTTTTTTTGGGACACCCGGTATCATCTATAAATATTTTTGGGTCTCTGACTAAACAACTCAAAAAGAAAATTTTATCCAAGGTTTAATAATCAATTTTTTGGTTTTTTTTAAACAGGAGTACTTTTTTTGGGACACCCGGTATCATCTATAAATATTTTTGGGTCTCTGACTAAACAACTCAAAAAGAAAATTTTATCAAAGGTTCAATAATCATTTTTTGGTTTTTTTTAAACAGGAGTACTTTTTTTGGGACACCCGGTATCATCTATAAATATTTTTGGGTCTCTGACTAAACAACTTAAAAAGAAAATTTTATCAAAGGTTCAATAATCAATTTTTGGTTTTTTTTAAACAGGAGTACTTTTTTTGGGACACCCGGTATCATCTATAAATATTTTTGGGTCTCTGACTAAACAACTCAAAAAGAAAATTTTATCAAAGGTTCAATAATCATTTTTTGGTTTTTTTTAAACAGGAGTACTTTTTTTGGGACACCCGGTATCATCTATAAATATTTTTGGGTCTCTGACTAAACAACTTAAAAAGAAAATTTTATCAAAGGTTCAATAATCAATTTTTGGTTTTTTTTAAACAGGAGTACTTTTTTTGGGACACCCGGTATCATCTATAAATATTTTTGGGTCTCTGACTAAACAACTCAAAAAGAAAATTTTATCAAAGGTTCAATAATCATTTTTTGGTTTTTTTTAAACAGGAGTACTTTTTTTGGGACACCCGGTATCATCTATAAATATTTTTGGGTCTCTGACTAAACAACTTAAAAAGAAAATTTTATCAAAGGTTCAATAATCATTTTTTGGTTTTTTTTAAACAGGAGTACTTTTTTTGGGACACCCGGTATCATCTATAAATATTTTTGGGTCTCTGACTAAACAACTCAAAAAGAAAATTTTATCCAAGGTTTAATAATCAATTTTTTGTTTTTTTTTAAACAGGAGTACTTGGGTTTTGGGACACCCGGTACTAGAATTGCTGTCATCATTTTCCTACCTTCAGTTCATAACAAGATTCGTCAATTTCGATGTCATATGTGAACTGTTTTTTTCTCCATTTCTTTGGAACCATTTGCCAAAAAGCTGCTTTATAATCGAACAATAAACTTGGATCGGTCTCGTCGTCCTCTGCACGGCCTAAGGGGGTAAAAATCCACTGTGTTAGGAAAAGTTTTGACTGCAAAGTTTTCAATCATATGTGGTTAATAAATTATAATGCTGATGAATTAAATTATTATCGAGGATGATCTGCCAGCGCAAAATGCACTTTTATCATGAGCGTCTTCCAAAATGTTAAATTAAAATGAAATCTTGCAAAATTTCAACCTTACAGTTATTACGAGTGATTAAAAATATAGCTTTTCAGTTGTTCTTTATGATTATAAAGGGTCTACATCTTGGCCACATTTTCTCCAGCTCGAACCTTCCTGTAAAACGTAACTTACTAAGCACCTAAAAAGTAAGCCTTCTCCCTTCATAGTGATTGCTGGTATTTTCAAAAATATTTGGGTTTAAGAAGGGTGGCTTTTCTTAGCACTGGCTGCACCCTTTGATAAACAGTTTCATCATAGAAATCATGCAAATCTTACTTGTTGCATAAGATACGATAATTCCAATAAGGACTGTAGCTGCGGCGCCAATTGCTCCATACCAGAGATGAGAGAGACTGTACAGTTTTGCCAGTGGGACACTGGAAATGATTGAAATAAAAACTAAGAAAAAATCGTGAATTTTAGGGAATCTTGCAAGACATGTTTTAACGCGCATGTATCCGCATCAGTTAAACTACATATTACACAGTTTATTAAAGGTGCTGTACAAAATTTTTGGAAACAATTGGAAAGTACGAGACAACCCGCGCATGTGACTAAAGCCTTCAGATTTAATGGCGACCAGTTTCATCGCAGCTTCTAAGTAAGTTTAATCACAGTGTTTTCTTGTCTATGTCTATGAAATTTGAAGGAACTTTTGATATCCATTAAAACTTTCAAATATTTGGCGTTGAACCAATTAAACAAATCCTCCACCAAAAGCTTCGATTGCAGATATTGTCGCAGATACTTTGGATTACTATTCTCTGTATAATAGTAATGGTATGAGTCTCTATTGACCAAGTGATATCAGCAAATCAAAGAACGCAGGGAAATAAGGGACGAAATGTCATAAGTCTAGGACTTACCCTTTGGGTGTGTAGCTATACGGGAGCTATATTTGAATAACTTTGTATAAGGGTAATGGTATGAGTCCCTATTGACCAAGTGATATCAGCAAATCAAAGAACGCAGGGAAATAAGGGACGAAATGTCATAAGTCTAGGATATACCCTTTGGATGTGTAGCTATACGGGAGCTATATTAGAATAACTTTGTATAAGGGTAATGGTATGAGTCCCTATTGACCAAGCGATATCAGCAAATCAAAGAACACAGGGAAATAAGGGACGAAAAGTCATAAGTCTAGGACCTTACTTACTCTTTGGGTGTGTAGCTATACGGTACCAGACCGTTAATGGTGGTATTGCAAAGTGCTGCACTGCTGGTGGTAGATGCCAAGGTACTAGAAATCATTGTTGTATTCACCATAGAAATATTGGTAGGATTAACTCCCTTGCAGATTGCGTTGATTGAGAATCCCATTTTAACGCATTGCTCTTTGTGTACATAAATCGGAGCTGGCTGCTTGTCACCTGGATACATAATGGCACCGAGAGCTATCCACGTTGTCAAGATCAGGCCTGTAATAACTCCGGTATAGGCTCCCTAGAATATAAATCAATCAATCGATCAATCAATCCATTAATAAACTATAGGTATGAAAGCCCCTTGTGAAGTGACGTTCTTCGCTTCATAAATAGACTATTGATTATCCAATCAATTAATTGATTAATCAATCGACCATGTAAACATACTTTGATGGGAAGTTGCAACTCACTCCAATATGTAACTTATGACCCAAACAGTACGTAGAATCCCGAGGTGACCAAATACTTGAAACATTATGTTTGCTATCAATTTTAAATTCCTTTTGAAGATAATTTCGATCATATTTAAGTTATGTTTTGTTACAATACTTTGTTGGAGCTGTTGCTTTTCCTAAAAACCATGAAAATTCGTGCTTAAATTTCAAAACAACTTTGAAGTGTGATTGCCTTTACGAATGGAAATTTTAGGCCAAACTTCAACTGCGTTTAAATCTTTAATTACCATGTATGTATGTACTATGTAATATTTTGCCATACAACTGAAAATTAAATGTAACATAAAAATTTACGAAAAGAGTGAAGGCTATTTACATGTTTACAATATAATAAAAACTAAAATCTAGTATAAAAACACCCCTAGTTTAAAATTGCAGGGATAGCATTAAAAGGTCAGTGCAACCTTGTTTCCATAGTGGCCCCTCCAGAGGTATTATAGAAAGGAAAACCACTGCTTTTCATCCTAAAATGAGTTAAGCAAAGCTATATTTGTTGCAATAAAAGTACCTACCAGTCCGTAGTGTCCACAAATCTGTCCCAAAGAGACATGGCAAATTTCGTCATAAGTCTATCTATCTCAAATTAGGTGTCACGTGAAAATTCCCGTTGAAAATTGAAAATTGAAAACTGAAGTGTATTTCTGAATTAATTTTGCGTTATCGCAGATCACACATGACTTAAAATTTGAAACAGATTTTAGTTGGAAATAGTTTACCAACCTTGGAGTTTGCCCTTGCACAAAACATGCCAAGTGTAAACAGACCAAAATTCGGTGCTCCAATGATGCCAGTGATAGAATAAGCTAGCTGAAAAAGATGTAAAATGTTATTGATAAAACCACATGCATTCCTGTTCTCATAAATCTTTTATGAATTTAGAGAAAATCTCTGCAGGATCGTAATACCATTTCATGCTTATAGCAGTTGAGTAAAAAAAAGTTAACACGTTTGGAGGGCTGTGAAATAAAAAGTACGTGGCCAATATTGAAAAGTGAAATGTTGATCTATCAGTTAAAAGCTAACTTAGATGTTTAAAAAGCTAACACGTTTAGCGGGCTGTACAATAAAAAATACGCGGCTGATATTCAAAAATGAACTTTTTATCTATCAGTTAAAGGCTGACTTAGCTGTGAAAATTTTGTTTGGTAAAATCATATACCATTTAGACTCGGAACTTACCAGGAAAATAGTGGTAAAAGGTTTTTTGGGAACGAGAATTCCACGTTCATTCTTGTTCATGATTTACTTACGATTGACATTTTAGTTCAATACAATTGTCACTGTCAGAAATAGAATTTAATTTTCTTAAATGGCAAGTAAATCATGGATCAGAATGGAACGTGGAATAGATGATTCCAGAAAGATCGCGTCGGGGGCGTTTGACCAAAATGCAATGAGTTCCATAATGGAATCAACAATGATTCTATAACGCAATGCATTTTGGTCAAATGCTCCCCGACGCCATCTTCTCCGGAATCTTCTTTCTCATACCCATACAAACCTCTTATCGGAATTTTCCTTATTCCTCAGTGTAAAAGATGAATGATTTTACCAAACAAAATTTTCACATCTAACTTAGCCTTTGAATGATAGATTAACTTTTCAGTTTTGAATATCAACCGCGTACTTTTCATTTCGCAGCCCTTCAAACGTATTAACTTCTTTCACATCTAAATTAGCCTTTGAATGACAGATTAACTTTTCAGTTTTGAATATCAACCGCGTACTTTTCATTTCACAGCCCTTCAAATGTATTAACTTCTTTCACATCTAAATTAGCCTTTGAATGATAGATTAACATTTCAGTTTTGAATATCAACCGCGTACTTTTCATTTCA
Organism: Aurelia aurita complex sp. Pacific; assembly: GCA_004194395.1. Classification (NCBI taxonomy): domain Eukaryota; kingdom Metazoa; phylum Cnidaria; class Scyphozoa; order Semaeostomeae; family Ulmaridae; genus Aurelia; species Aurelia aurita complex sp. Pacific. Next base: position 227,659 of record REGL01000323.1, read on the forward strand.
CAGCCCTTCAAACGTATTAACTTCTTTCACAACTAAATTAGCCTTTGAATGACAGATTAACTTTTCAGTTTTGAATATTAACCGCGTACTTTTCATTTCACAGCCCTTCAAACGTATTAACTTCTTTCACATCTAAATTAGCCTTTGAATGACAGATTAACTTTTCAGTTTTGAATATCAGCCGCGTACTTTTCATTTCACAGCCCGTCAAACTTCTATACTTTTTTCTTTACTCACCCGGTAGAATGCTTACCTGTAATACCATACTGCCAACAGTAGATACCAAGAATGCAAATGCAATCACAGTGATGCCATATCCACAAGCTGCGGTAGAAAGCATACAGAGTTATTGATATGGGTGAGAATCAATTCTGACCGTGAAATCTTATGCGAACTCTATTTGAAAAATTTAGTTGCATTGACGTTACAAATGCATCTTGTCCTGCGATATAAAGGATGATTCAGAGAAATGTTTAAATTAGCCGAGATACCGGGTGAACCAGAAAAAAGCTCCCACTTTTAGAATTCATAGCATCAAGAGTACCGGATGGATTGGAATGAATCAATGTTTGCTTGACAGCCATGGATCGAAGTATTTTTGTGATTTTTTCGCCTTGTTACAAGCATTGGAAAAATTGGTAAATTCAAATTTAGAAAAACTTTGTGGTTGCAAAATGAATGAAAAAGGCCTAAAATACATGATCAAATCATAAAGGACTCCTCGCTCAGAACAACAGAGAAAAAGCAATTTCTCACAGGTGAGAGATATCGTCTGCACATTTATTGCTATGGGATTGAAAATCTTTAGTATCTGTTTGAGAATCTATATCTTATTACTCTGGAGAGAGGTGAAACGCCCGTGTGTCCGTGTGTATTCTGTGTGAGGAGAGTGAGAGTCCTAACTATTTGATCAAGTGTTTTAGGCCCTTTTTCAGTCATTTTAAAAACATGAAATTTTTGTAAAGTTGAATTTACCTATATTTGCAGTGCTCGTAAGAAGACGAGAAAAATCACAAAGATACTTCGATCTTTTGGCTTTTAAATAGATTTTGAATCATTCAAATCCATGAAGTACGTGTGGTGCTACGAATTTTCGAAAGTAGGAACTTTTTTCTGGTTCACCCGGTATAACGTATATTCAAACGATGGCTAGCAGTTTCTTCAAAGTATTGGTCCTAACCAAATTTGTCTCGATCAGATCGGTTATGTGGCTGATCCTATACTTACCAATGAATTTTGAAACAAGAGTTGCTTTACTGTCGCTTATATCAGGGTGTCTCCACTTGACAATGTCTTCTAATGTCACAGCAGTGAGGGAATTTAGGCCAGAAGATGCAGTACTGCAATGGAAAGGAGTCACTCAAATTTTGCTAATTGCAGCTATTTTGCAGCTGACTACCGAAGCCCGAGTATGAGTCATCAGAATACACAATTCAAAGCGTCAATCGCTTGGAGAAATATTCAAAAGAGCATCATATGCCATGAATTGTCACTTGTTCAGATCCAAGAAATGTTGCCTGGTTATCGAGCAAGNTATATCAGGGTGTCTCCACTTGACAATGGCTTCTAATGTCACAGCAGTGAGGGAATTTAGGCCAGAAGATGCAGTACTGCAATGGAAAGGAGTCACTCAAATTTTGCTAATTGCAGCTATTTTGCAGCTGACTACCGAAGCCCGAGTATGAGTCATCAGAATACACAATTCAAAGCGTCAATCGCTTGGAGAAATATTCAAAAGAGCATCATATGCCATGAATTGTCACTTGTTCAGATCCAAGAAATGTTGCCTGGTTATCGAGCAAGATTGGGACTCCGATTTTAGCTGTGCCACATATTCGATACTACAAACTAGACGTTTAAGAAAACTAGAGAAGGTTGTTACCTCAATGCTCCACTGAAAAGACAAGCCACATATATTCCAGGTATGCCTTTCAAGTGTCCTAACTTGTGAATAACAAAGTACGGAATGATCTGAAAAGAAATTTAGGTCTTATCAATAATGTTTCCTATTCCCAGGAGCAAAGTTTGCTATAACAGATATTTTGCTAAACTGTAAATTGCATTGCGCCATTGCAGTTGGCATTGGTTTCGTCCAAATGTTTTGACCAGGCGACATTTAGACCCCGCGCCGCGGACCCCGTTTCCACGTTACCGGCACAACTGTGGCTCTGTATAAAAATGTAACTGATAAGCCTTCCATGTACACTGTTCCTGCTTATCTGTGACACTTTTGTTTCGTCTTATCTATAGAAAGTCTTGCTGTGGAGCGCTAGCAGTGTAAACGCTCTTGAACCGTCACGACATTGTGACGGCTCAAAAGGGTAATACAAGAACGTTGTTTACTGGAACCTCTCCGATGTGAAACATGCAGAAATAATAAACGCTTTAGTTAATGAGCCAAGTTTTTTGTTTTGCTGATAACTTGATTGAGCAAACTATTACTCTCCTCCGCATTTCTTTGTTTTTCTTCATTAGTTCCGTAGTTTCGTGGTCCATTGTTCCGTGGTCCGTAATTTCAGCCCCGGCGGAGGAGAGTAGCAAACTTCAGAAATAGACCTTTTAGTTATTCTAAGAATGAGTTTGTATCGAACATCGAATTATATTTTTATACATTTTGTATAATTTTCGAATGTGCACAAAAGAGATAGAAGCTCTAACGCCACTAAATTGAAGCTTTTGAAAACAAAATTGATAAAAAAATCACTCGATCCAGACTCTTTTGTAGAATAGCTAAAGGTTTAGACTAATTACAATTCGTCGTAAATTTCGCTGGTTTTTTATATTTTTGATGTGAACCTTGAACCAATTCAATTCAATAGATAAGTAGGTTAAGCAATTCAGTTCAATAAATAAGTAGTTAAAAATGTTTTTGTACCTGCGAGCGAAAACTGGGACGAATTGTAGTAAGTCTACTGAAGGTCTATTGACGGTACACATACCTGATCATTACTCTTTATGATCTTGATAGCTCTCAGATCGCAATCAGCATATACAGCGTACATAACCAACCCAGCCATGCAACAACAACCAACGAAGATGAAAAGGAACAGAACATTGTAGTACAGAGCTCTGGAAAGCAATCGAGAAAATCTACCGTCAAGAAAAGTCTGGACAGATGGATCCAAGTTTTACTCATTGATGTGGTCCTTGTGCATGGTTAGACTCATTCCAAAAGTCTCTTGTTTCTAGAGGTGGAAAAAGTGCGTGAAACCGCGAAGCAGCTTCGCAGGAAGCTTGTTTTTCTGGAATGAAGGAAGGAAAGGAAAGAGGGTACGCAGAATTGAAGGAAGAAAAGAAAGAAAACGATGAATGAAGGAATGAAGAAATGAAAGCAGAGGTGGAAAAAAGGATGGAAAGAAAAAGGATAGGAGGAAGAAAGAAGGATGGAAGATAGGATGACAAAGAAAGCAAAAATTGAAGACATACAAGAGACAGGAAGGACTAAAGAGAAAATCAATGTTTGGAATATGCTCTTTTCATTTACAGTTTTGTGATCCAAGGAAGCTTTAAAAGTAACTTTAGTTCCTGGTGGATTATCGACTACTCTGAAATCTTGGACTACCGGAAATCAATAAAACAATGGAAGGAAGGATTCTGGTTTGACGTTCCTTCGTAGGAAGGCAAATATTTTTTCCACCACTGCTTGTTTCGTTCCCCAAACTGACTTGTCGCTACAACAGAAGCAATAACAACAACAACAACAACAAACAACAAGCGATAACAACAACAAAGACTGCTGCTCCGTATGGCACTGGTAAGGAAAATCGTTTGGTATGCTATAGAAAATACAATTAAAATTAAATTTTCGATCTGATTGCAATTAGCTAGCATGTAAATCCATGTTTTCTTTTTTGTTTAAAGTCGATGCTAGACTCACTGCATAGTCCCAGTTATCGCAACAATAACAACAACAAAAACACCAACAACATTTTCTTACACTTTTTTTACATATTTGGAATTGTATTGAATTATTTGAGCGTTCATTAGTCTATCAATAGCGATAACTACGACTATGTAATCAGTCTATGTCGATGCCATTCCAACATATTACTCAAAGCTTGATTGGTTGACAGAAATTGGAAACTCATGTGATAGCTAGCTAGCACTAATAAACCAATCAAAACTTTATAAACTGTAAACAAATCTTAGCTCCGGTTAACACTGTGAAAACTGCTGCTTCTATGTTCTTACAATATCGAATGTTCAAAGTCGAAAAAGGATAGGATGTTAAAAATTTGCCAAATTCTGAGCTTCAGGAATAAGTATCGATTACTTTTTTACGCTTTTCAGTGACGATGCAGACAGGAATCTTTGTACAACAACTTGCGATGTCGTCCAATTTGGAATCAAGGAAAACGTGCCACCAACGACGAGAGTCCAGAATGTGTTTCGGACTGTTGGGTCTGGATCGAAGCTGCAAGAGACAAAAGGTAGGCAGGATAGGATCAAAATCATCGAAGAAGGTGCTGTACAATATGATTGTACATCCGTAAAGGGGTTATTAAGAGAAAGTGTGAGTAAATAGGCTCTAAACCGTCTTTTGCTACTTCCTTTATTTGCATCTTTAGCTTGCAAAATTGACCGTAGAAAGCCTTTGTCTGTGATTCATTGTCTCTTTGTGATAAACTTTCTCCAAGTCAATTCAGTGGACTATCAGCATTAAAGAAAATAATCACTCCTGCGGGGGTGTAAGCAACTAAGATGANCACCAACGACGAGAGTCCAGAATGTGTTTCGGACTGTTGGGTCTGGATCGAAGCTGCAAGAGACAAAAGGTAGGCAGGATAGGATCAAAATCATCGAAGAAGGTGCTGTACAATATGATTGTACATCCGTAAAGGGGTTATTAAGAGAAAGTGTGAGTAAATAGGCTCTAAACCGTCTTTTGCTACTTCCTTTATTTGCATCTTTAGCTTGCAAAATTGACCGTAGAAAGCCTTTGTCTGTGATTCATTGTCTCTTTGTGATAAACTTTCTCCAAGTCAATTCAGTGGACTATCAGCATTAAAGAAAATAATCACTCCTGCGGGGGTGTAAGCAACTAAGATGACGCTGCGAAGGAGAAACGAGAATGAAATGAAATCTCGTTTCCTCCTCGTTTTTCCGTCGCAGCGCCATCTCAGTTGCTTACGCTCCCCAGGGGTTCAATATATTCTTTTAACGCTGATAGACCACAGAATATACTTGGAGCAAGTCTACTTTGCACATGTAGGCTTTGCAAAAGTCAAATTAGGGTTCCCATGCCTGGATGCGGCATGCATAGTGGGCTTAAATCATCTTTAAGTACCTAGAAATACTTCCTGCTCACTCTATATAAATTACTGAAAAAGAATAACAACAACACTCGATCCTCTCAATAGTCCGATACAACAGACTATTTTTGATATTCTACAAAAGAGTAGAATATTGAAGAGAAATCGGCCATGAGATAGAATGACGGGTTAAATGGGCTCCATGACTAGCAGTCCCCAGACTGTCCATATGGCAGTAATCGCTGGTGATGACCATGTAAATTTTGACAGAAATCTTGAAGATAAAAGTAATATTGCTAAGTCACACCAAAGTTGTGTAGAATGTGCAAACGGCGCCAGTTGATATGATAGAGGCAGCCATTGGAACGCCAGCAACTGTTGAAAGAAAATTCAATTATCACTAACAGGCGACGGAGAGGAGGGCGGGGAGGTATGACTTTTCAGACCATGGGTAATTACACACCGCAGTTGAAAATTTATCGTTCTATGGAGGAGGTTCAAAAGATTCCGTAGGCATAAAGCTGTGGCGATCAGCTTGCAAGGAGGGATTATTTGCAAGATATTGTTGCTAAGATACCAATATTTGGCATTGTCGTCTTCACTCTTTGAANCGGGTTAAATGGGCTCCATGACTAGCAGTCCCCAGACTGTCCATATGGCAGTAATCGCTGGTGATGACCATGTAAATTTTGACAGAAATCTTGAAGATAAAAGTAATATTGCTAAGTCACACCAAAGTTGTGTAGAATGTGCAAACGGCGCCAGTTGATATGATAGAGGCAGCCATTGGAACGCCAGCAACTGTTGAAAGAAAATTCAATTATCACTAACAGGCGACGGAGAGGAGGGCGGGGAGGTATGACTTTTCAGACCATGGGTAATTACACACCGCAGTTGAAAATTTATCGTTCTATGGAGGAGGTTCAAAAGATTCCGTAGGCATAAAGCTGTGGCGATCAGCTTGCAAGGAGGGATTATTTGCAAGATATTGTTGCTAAAATACCAATATTTGGCATTGTCGTCTTCACTCTTTGAAACTGTAATACTTGAAACCGCCTTTGACTTTAAAGGCAGTGTGTCCATGTAAAGGTCAGTTGCATGCACACTCGTTGAAACTGCTGACAAGATGCTGACATGCATGCAGCTTTTGGATGATTTGATTGGTTTAGACTTAGGCTGTTTCAAACTGATCACATGAAAGACATTGGACTTTAGACTGCGTGGGAAGTCATCCAATACTCAACCTGGTATTCTCACGAAAGCTGATCACATGAATCACGTGAATACATAGGAAAATATCGCATGTTTGCGAAATACCCGCTCGAAGCATGCTACTTACATCGACATATTGCCTTTAACACTTGAAATGAATTGTGTCTTTTTTTGCAAGATTTCAAATTTTTCCCGACAAATTTAGTTGAGGATTTGAACTAATAAAGATGAGAATTTACTGTATTTTATTACTGATATAGTATTCTACCTGCTTGCAGTGCCAAACTTGGAGCAAAGATAACAACAGCCAAATACAAGACCTGTGAAAAGCAAATTGAAACTCATTTAAAGATTGTACAGATGTAAGTCATCATTGAGTTTTACAAGTTTTGTTGAAAAACATAACTATGGTCGAACTTTCTTCTGGGAAAGTTTTCGATTTGGAATCATCCACAGAACAATGAAGTCAAATGCTTGATATGATTTCCGGCTCTTTCTACTGAACATGCAAAGTGAGTAAAAAAAGCAATCCCCGTTTGAAAGGCGACTGCTCCCTGGATATCAAGGCAATGATTTCAGCAAGCATATGATTCGATAGTGAACATGTTTAGATTGTTTTTAAGATTTATTTGACTGAAATCGGCCACTCCGTTCTGAAATTATGAAGGATTTTCTTGAGAGAGTCGCTTCACAAAACCTTCACAACAGGCCTAAAATCACGACCAAGTTTTCCTATTATTTCTGCCTTGCTGCAATGACTTCTAGCACGCGCTTTCCCCTTGGAAAGATGAAATCACTGTTGCTCTGTTGGTATGCTGCCAGGGATGACATTGACATCCTCCCAAAGGGATAACATGTGCTAGAGCATGTAAGAGTCATTGTTTATGTGGCAGAAAATTTGGTCGTGATTTTTAACCTGTTTTGAAGGTTTCTTGAAGCGGATTTCGTGAGAAGATCTCTCATCATTTCAAAACGGAGTGGCCGATTTCAGTCAGGTAAATTTGAAACAATATCTA